>JANHAO010015896.1:0-14629 GCA_026873985.1 Saraca asoca | reverse complement strand
AGCTTCTTTGGACTGATTACCTCTTGCATTTCTGTGACAGTTTCTGTTTACTTGTTTTTCCTGCCATTTAAGCTTCTGTTAAACATCCCCCCCACTCATTCATCTCCTAATTAGATTGATAATATTAGAAGATCCAAGGGCTCGACCTGGGTTGCCTTATACTGCAGAAAGCATAGGGGAATCCAGCTTATAAATTTTCTAATTTGACTGAACTCGGCATTCCGTCAAATAACTCTTCGAACAGTGAATCACATGCCCTAAATCGTTGGCCGAAAGATTACTGATTCCTTTGACTCTCCTGGTTGTGAGAGCAATGATCTGAAGAAACTTCATGATTGGCTCTGCTCGAACATCTAGCTTACTGTTGTTGGTGAACATTCCCATATGTAGTAGCTTTAACCTACCTTTGCACACCTTGAGCTTGTGCTTGTGTTAGCACGGTGACTACTTTAGTCAGTTCTTCCATCATATTTTCCAGTCTTTCCTGACGCTAAAGCCAGGTTTATGCTTCACCAATGCCATTGACAACAGTAGTAGATTAAAAAAAGTTAGCTAGGGGCAAGCCAGCAACAACACCTATGATAGGAGCAGTGGAGGAGTCTGTTGTAGATACATGACCTTTTGGTTGATCAACCAATGTATTTGAAGCTCTGGTGGTCCTTCCTCTGACCATTGAAATTACACAGGAAATCAGCCTAGACATTGAAAATTAACTAGAATAGATAAGTCCCCACAGACGGTGCCAAAATGTTGATGGTGGATTTCGGTTTAGCTAAAATCCAGCCAACCAGAAGAGTTATTTGGGACTCAAACTATAATCTGGTTAAGCAAGCAAGAAAATAAGGAGATGGAGAGGAAGAACAACAACCACATAAAGGAATTTTTAAGGTGGTTTGGCCAAAACTGGGCAGCATCGGTCCCTATGTCCACGATGGCATTTTATTAATCTAGAGAAGATTTTATAGAGTTTCTGTATGCGAATTCAACCTCTCCTTTCAGTGATCTCCCTCCTTTTATTTATAGAGACTGGGGAGGTTACAATTGTAATTACATAATTTATATTTCTGTTATATCAAAATAAATGTACAAGATAGCCTAGACTATTGCAAAATGGCTTCTGCAGACTGCTAACTAATTTCTATAGTTTTGCTTTCTACAAGTGGACCCTACATGCTACTTCTTACAGACTGGCCCCATGAACCAAGTCTGAGAGGGTCATTGCTTCAAGTTTACCCTCAACGAGCTTTTAGCTGGGTGAAGTGTTGTGTGGAACTGGGATTTTAGCTGGGTCATTGCTAACCTTCAATCAACGAGGACGAGGTCCGCGAGCTCGCGTGTAATGAGTTACAGACTAAATGAGCCAGGACTCATCCCTTAGGGAGCTGGGGCTTCCGCCTCTTTCTATTGCTCGTGTAGCTGATGATCTAGCGAGCTTAACTCTTTTCTCACTTAGTTTGATCTATTGCTAGACCTCTGTCAGCCCATTTTATAGAACCGAAAAATGTTTATAACAACTCTAAAATTTAATTAAATAAAATTTCAATAGCAATTAATAAAACTTGAGATATAAATTAGGTTATAAAATAAAGTAAATGATTATTTAGTAGTTGAAATAAATAATATTTCAAACATCTAAAAAAATTCATAATAATTCATTTAATTCTAAAATAGTAATGCATTTCTTTTAATAATTATTATGGAAAAAATATTTACTTTTAATGCTTTAACTTATAAAATTATTTTAGTAATTATTATGAAAATAAATAGTGTATTAGTTATTATTTTAGTATTTTTAATAATTATTATGAAAAAATAACTTTAAAAAAATTATTTATTTTTTCATAATAGTTATTAAAATAGTTTAATAAGTTAAAACATTAGAAACAAATAAGGATTTTTTTCATAATAATTACTAAAATAGAAAAAAGAAAGAAAAAAAAGAGTATGTGGTTATAAAAATTTTGAGTGTAAATAAATTACAATGCAAATTTTAATTTATTATTAATTTAGAATTTAATTAAAGAAAACTACAATGTCGGCAACATGAAGCCTATTTTCATGCCAAGGATATCTAATTAATTTTAGGTCAAATATATGATCAAAATTCAGTATGATCATCAAACATACATTAATTAACTTATATTTGTTTCTAACATTTGAAATGGGAAAACTCGATCGTAAAATTACTGGGTATTGTCATCTATTTTTTGGAAAGAAAAATAGTGAATTACATATGTGATATGATGATTTTTAATATTCGAATTTATAAAATTTTTTAAAAAATATGATATTGAATTGTTGTTTATTAACCATTATATTAGATGGGTGGGAGTTTTTTAATCTTTTAAAACAATATAAAATGTATTAGACGTTGATAATACGTCAACTTTAGTGATTCGGGTGCTGTTATCAATTTTTGGAAAGAAAAATAGTGAATTGCATATATTATATTTCATGAGTAATGGATATATTTAATTTTTAATGTTAGAATTTATAAAGTTTGTTAAAAAAATAATATTCAATTGTTGTTTATTAACCATTATGTTAGATAGGAAAAAGTTTTTTAATATTTAAAAACGATATGAACACATTAGATGTTAATAATGGTGACATACTATCATGAGTGGACACAATCATCGACGCATGGTTCCTTTTGCAAAATAATACGTGTATCTATAATACTAAATTGATGCAAAATTTATAATAGAGTAAATTATCAAATTGATATTCAAAGGATCAAGAAGATAATTGTTACATGAGAAATCTGGATTGTCCTTGATGGGCCAGCGAATGGCCCGAGTGCAGCAAAGATCTCGCTCAAAGAGCAATCAAAATGCTAAGTCTCCAGCTCATATCACTGAATGATCTCCTCAGCTCGAGCTCGTCCCTAATAGAACGAGTTCGACCTCATCATCCCGAAGACTGACACCCCCAGATCAAAGGATCTGGCCAGTGAGGTGTGATCAGTGACCTAAGAGCTTGTTGAATAGAAGACCATCACACGTATTGCTCGATAGACACACGAGGCCTACCTGTAGGAGGCAATCTCCAGTAGCCAACTTACAGGATTTAGTCTGTGTATCCTATCTTGTGTATTAAATGTCTGATGTAATAGATTTACTATATGTAAAATTATAACTATAACCTCCTCTCCTCTATAAATACGAGAAGGAGATGAACATTAAAGAGGACAAATGCTTGTATACTGAAACTCTATAGAAATATCCTCAGATCAATATATTATTGTGGACGTAGGGTCTGGTTCAATCCGGATTTGGCCAAATCACATTAAAAACCTTGTGCTTTTTGCTGCTCTTTCCTTCCTTCTTTCTTGCTTACTTTGCTCATTTACTGTCTTCTAACTAGCTAACAGCTTGAGATCTCAAAAGAATCCTTCATTGGTTGGAGTTTGGATCAGAATCAAAATCCACCGTTAACATTTTTGGCACCATCTATGGGAATCTCACCATTATGGTTCGTTTCCTATTATAATGTCAAAAGGAAAAGCTACTAGAGCTTCAAATGCACTATTCAATCCTCTAGAAGGCCATGTCTCGACAACAGACTCCTCTACTGCTCTCGTCATTAGAGTAGTCATTGGCTTCCCTCCAGCCAGCTCTGTGCAACTAGTTCCCGCCGCCAATGGCACCGATGGAGTACAAGCCTGACTCCAACGTTAGGGGAAACTTGAAAACATGATGGGAGAGCTCGCTAAAATGGTTATGATGTTAGTGCAATCACAAGCTCAGAATGTACAAGAACGGGTTGAGATAGTCATGCTTGGGGTTGAACGTCCTAGTGAGAATAACCAAGAGTGGACTTCAAATCACCATTCCTATTTCCGGAAAAGTGAACCAAGCCACCTAGTCTCTAGTCAACGACTGGGGGGCTTGGATATTTTGGTAGAGAATCTCCTTCAAAGAGTGAAGCATTTGGAGGACCACCCTCAAGCTCGAAGTGACCAAGGTCGCTTCAAGTAATGGACTCCCCTCTCTTGGGAAATTGAAGAGGAACCCTTCCCTCACAAACTTAAAGTTCTAGCCATCCCACTATACAATGGAGATAGCAACCCGCATGACCATCTAGACCTGTTCAACATCCTAATCGACCTCCAAACTTGTAATTCCTTAGTTAAGTGCCGCATTTTTCCTGCTATGTTGGGAGAAATTCCTCGACTGTGGTTTATGAGCCTATAGGCTTGTAGCATTAGCAGTTGGGAGGAGTGTCAGGAGAAGTTTGTCGACCAGTATAGGGTGTTGAAGAAGCAACTCATGCCTCTATACCATCTCGCTACGGTCTTCTAGAATAAACATGAAACATTGAAAGACTATATTGCTCACTTTAGGCACGAGGTTAACAATGTGGAAAAGCCTTCGATGAGGCCATCTTGACTGCCATTTCAATAGGACTTCATAGAGATGGAAATTTGTTCAAAAGTTTATACAAATCCCCAATTAGCAACTTAGGTGAGTTTTATAAGCAGGCCATGAAGCAGATTAGATGGGAAGAGATTCTCAGTTCACAAAAGCCTAAGGCTAGTAGCTCAGCTCAAAATAAGAAAAGGAGTAACCATGGAGACGAAAAAGAAAATCTCAATCTTTAGCTTGCTAAGAAGAGCAAAGATGAGTGACCCTCATATCCAAGTTGCCATAGCACCTATAGCATCCTGTCGGAAGCCCAAGACAAGGTTTTTGCAATAGAAAGGGACAAGGAGGATTTTGAAAAACCTCAGCCCTTGAAGACTCCTAGTAAGTCCAAACATAACTGGGGGAAATTTTGCACATACCATAACGAGTTTGGGCACATCATCTTGGAATGCTGGATGCTAAGGGATGCTATTGAAGATCTCATAAAAAAAGGTCGCTTATAAGACTACGTGGTGCAGCCTTCCAAGCAATGGCTTGGATAATCTTAGTGGATCACCTAAATGGCACCCTTTTATTTGAGCACAAGATCGCTCAAGGCACAAGATCGGCCAACCCTTTCATTTAGGCACAAGATCGCCTCGGCCACAAGATCGACCAACCCTTTTATTTGGGCACAAGATTGCCCTGGCCACAAGATCGGCTAACCCTTTTATTTAGGTACAAGATCACCCTGAGCATGAGATAGCTCACTCTACTATTTGGCCATGAGTTTGCCTCGATCGTAGCTCGCATGTGACCAAATACTTGCCGCTTTCATGCGACTTATCTATTTATTTGGCCATAGGATCGACTCGAGCACAAGATCACTTACTCTATTTATTTGGCCATAAGATAGGCCCAAGCATAGTTTGCAGCTTGCATGTGACCAAATATTCACAGCTCATATGCAACTTTTTGATCATGCACAATGCGAATTATTTGTACAATGCTCATGCACGGAATAATTCATTCATGTTTAGTACCTTCAGGAAGGTTTGCACGATCTGCTAATCGAGTATCTCATCATGAGTTGCTAAAGCTTACACTAATGCAAATGCAAAAATAAGAACAGCATGCAGAGATCATAAAAGAAGATCTTATTTACTAAAAAGCCTGAATGAGTTAAAATTACATCAGAAAGCTTTGAATACAAAATAGGAAAAGCCAAAATACAAGGGGAAGATTATAACTAGTTTTCTTCTAGAAGAAGGACTACTGTAGAAATGAAAAGCTCCAGTCCACCAGGGGGCTGGCCATAAGGGGACGCACCCTAGCTGATTAGAGCTCACAAGCCTGCTTAAGTCCTTAAATTTTGTCTTCCAATGCTTTCCCTAGCAACAAACTCTCCTTCAACTTGACTCCTACCAACAAAGAGGGGAAGAGCAAAACTGCTCCTTATTCACTGGCCTTCAGCTCCTATTCTGATTCACAAAGAGAGCAACTCACGAAGCTTGAAGAGCTTAACTAGTTGGGCAAGAACCTCACAGTGAAGTCGAGAGGAAATAATCCAAGATCCATATGGGATCCCTCCATGTTACCAGAGAATCCATATCTTTGGAACTCCTTATGCAGTAGGCCATACACACCTCAGCGGGAAGACAAAATGTTGGATATAAGGGAGGCTTATCTGGGACACCCATGGTTAGCTCAGTGAAGATGCAAGAGTGATTCCTTCTGCTTTAAATAAAGCCATATTCGATTCTACTGAAGAGTCCAGATGAATCTCCCCAACTGCTTTCATTTATTATCTTAGGAAGAGATAAGGCTGACTCACCAATGATCAAGAGGCACGTATTGAGGGAAGTTTGATCTAGAGCAACTGAAAAAATGGATTTAGTGAAGACTTTGACTGAGCTGAACTCTACAAAGTGATCAACCTTCGAAACATTTCAAGTCCTAGCTCATGAAGTGAATTGAGAGTTGAGGGGCTTATGTTATATAAGAAATCCAGCTCGTCCTTGATGGACCAATGAACGGCTTAAGTGCGACAAAAATCTCGCTTAAAGAGCACTTAGAACAATAAGTCTCTAACTTATATCACTGAATGACCTCCTTAGCTCGAGCTCATCCCTGATAGAGTGAGCTTGACCTCATCATCCTGAAGATCAACACCCTCAGACCGAAGGATCTAGCCAGCGAGGTATGGTCAGCAACCTGAGAGCTCGCTGAATAGAAGACCATCACACGTATAGCCCGACAGACACACGGAGTCCACCTACAGGAGGCAATCTGCAGTAGCCGACTTACAAGATTTAGTCTGTCCATCCTATCTTGTATATTAAATACCTGATGTAATAGATTTATTGCATGTAAAATTACAATTGTAACCTCCTCTCCTCTATAAATATGGGAAGGAGATGAACATTAAAAGGGACAAATGCTTGTACACTAAAACTCTGGAGAAATATCTTCAGATCAATACATTACCATGGATGTAGGGTCTAGTTCAATTTGGATTTGGCCGAACCACGTTAAATCCTTATACTTTCTGCTACTCTTTCCTTCCTTCTTTTTTGCTTACTTTGCTCATTTACTGTCTTCGAATTAGTTAACAGCTTGAGATCCCAAAAGAATCATCTGTTGACTGAAGTTTGGATCAGTACCAAAATCAACTATAATGAATAAATACTAAAAGATATTTTAGTATCAATTTAGTATTAATTTTATAAATTTCACCTCTATACTTATATATAAATAACATGCTTATTATAATTACATTACACTACATTAAACTTTGTAATGAATCATTTAGTTACATTTCTTTTGTAAATTATATCATTTAAATTTATTTTGTGTGATTTACAAATATGTTCATAATGCAGTATAGTTATAAATATTAGTTAATATTATTACAACCCATCAAAATCAAAATTATTAACAAATCATGTATTTTTATTTTTATCAATAGGGTTATTTCATAAATATATTTTTAAAGGTGGGGCAGTTATAAAATATTGGCTTCTCACTACACCTTCTTTCAATTTCCTCCACAACTCACCTAGCTCACTTAATCCTTCCCCACTCCCGTTGTAGGTTCAGCATTGGTCAACCATCTCCCATCTCCTTTTTGCAAGTCATCAAATCCAATGGTTGATACACCGAAAGTAAAGCGGGCGAGCCCACCCCATATTCTTTCCGGAGCATTTAAGCGGGAACCAAACGTATATTACATCCCTCTAAATTATTTTGCATATTCCATGAATTAATTCCTAACTTTCAAGGAGCTTCAATGTGCTATTTAAGCATTTCAAAAGATTTATCATTGTTTGGATTGTAATATATCAAACATGTAGTTTAGTCCCCCTGCGATAAAAATATTATATAAGTTTAAAATTTGTTATTCTATAGAATTTAATATACTAACGTTATTATTTAACTCATTATATTTTAAAATTATAAATATCGTCTTAAATATTATTGTTACAAACACTATTTGAAATAAGTATTCTCTAATTTCAAATTAAATAAAATTTAATGTGCTTAATGTATGTTATTAAAAGACATAAAATTAATTTTAGAATTTATATTCGATCGTAAAAAAATATAAATCATTATACTAATTATAAATGATTTAATATAATATATGCAATACAAAATACAAATAAATTTAATTTTGATGAGTCAATGTATGTGATATCAATTTGTATATATTAATAAATAATGGTATATCAATTTATTTATAAGTCAAATGTAAGTTGGCTTGAAAAATGGCTAAATAGCTTAACCTCTCAATAGTATTTATTATATATCTTCTCACTATAATTAATTTGTGTCAATTAATATCACAACTAGTTTAGCTCCTCTGAAATGCACAAACAAAAATATTGTATAATTTTTATATTTGTTATTTTATATTTATTAACGTCAGATTTTGGTATTGAGTCAAACTCCGGCCAATGAGGGGATTCTTTGGGATCTTTGACCGTACTTTGATTCAAACACAGCAAATCAACGACATATACAAGGAAGAATGGAAGAGTAGTAAAAAGACACAAGATTTTTAATGTGGTTCGGCTAAATACAGGTATCATCGGAGCCTATGTCCATGGTAGTATATTGTTCATATAGTATTTCTATAGATTTTCAATATTCAAATTTTTCTCTCTATTTTGGTAGGGTTTCTGCCAGTCTTTCGGATGATCTCTCTTTACGGAAGGCTCCTTCCTCATATTTATAGAGGAGAGGAGGTTACAATGGTAATTACATATGCAGTAAATCTATTACATCAACATTTATTATACAAGACAAAGTGGTTAGACAATATCTTGTTCATTTGACTGTTGCATATTGTCCTCTGCAAGTGGGCCCCAAGTATCCGTTGGACATGATATGGCTTAGTCTCCTACGGTCTTCAGCTTAGCGATCCTTCAGGTCACTGGTTGCACCTCGCATACCAAATTCTTCGATCTGGGAACGGGTCTTTCTAATGGCGAGGTCGAGCTCGCTTTCGCAAATGAGCTCAAACTGGAGGGTCGCTTAGTAAGATGAACTGGAGACTCAGCATCCCAAGCATTCTTTGAACCGGGACCTTACCGCTTATGGGCAACTTGTCAATCCGTCTGAAGCAATCCGAATTTAGTATATAACATAAGCCCCCCTAACTCTCAGCTCACTTTGTGGGCTAGGAGTTGAGACTCTTCGATATCTGGTCAGTTAAAGTCTACTCCCAAGACTGTCGTTTCATCTATTCAAGGCCATGCTTCTCGTGGCATGTGTCAGACAGCTATTGGGTCAGTCTTAGCCATTTCTAAGGCGATAAATGTTGGTAGTTAGGGAAAGGATCTGGACTCTTCGATGGAACCGGCCTTGGCTCTATATAAGGGAGAGGGAATCCCCTCTTGCCATTGCATTGAGCAAACCATGGAGTTTCCTGATAAACCACCATTGCTTTCGGTGTTCTGGCTTTCCATAGAGGTGTGTATGGTTTGTTGCATAAAGAGCTCAGAAGATTCAACTTCTCCGCTAACATGGAGAGATCTCATATGGATCTCAGACTACATCCTCTCAGCTCCACCATGAGGTAATTATCCGGCAGGCCAAGCTCCTGGTGCTTCCTGATTAGCTTCCTTCACAAATCAGATGAGGAGCTAGAGGCTAGAGAAAATAAGGGCTGCAGTGCTACTGCTGAGGATGCATTGGAAGGAACAATTTGAGGACCTTGGTGGTGCACGGGTTCTAGTCAACCAGAGTATAGCCCTTTGTGGCCGGTCATTCTTTAGTCATAGGTTTTTTCCTTTGTATTCTAGTCAGCTTGTATTCAAGGCTTTCTGATGTAATGCTACCTCGTTGAGGTCTTTTAACAAATAAAAATTTTCTTTTTACAATCTGTGTGATGCTCTTATCTCTCACGTATACATTGCTTAAACAATCTGAGTGATCTATTCATGTCTGGAAAATTACGTGAGAACTGTGAACATTTGGTCACAAGTGAGCTATGAAATGAAATGATTTCGTCACGTTAGGCAAATCATCAAATCATCCATTCGTTACGCTTCAATGAGCATGAAGCTTTGCTAGCATTGAGTATTTAAGAGTGCCTCCGCACCTCAGTGAGCACGTAGCTACACTAGCAAAGCGAGTATTTTTTAGTACCTTTGCACCTCAGCAAGCATGTAGCTGTGCTCGCATAGTGAGTGTTTTTTAGTGCCTCCGAACCTCAGCTAGCCCGCAGCACAACTGGCATAGCAAGTATTTTTTAATGCCTCCGTACCTTAGTGAGCATGCAGCTGCATTGGCATAGTGAGTGTTTTTTAGTGCCTTCACACCTCAGCAACCCCATAACTGCACTGGCATAGTGAGTGCTTTTTAGTGCCTGCACACCTCAGCGAGCATGCAGTTGCGCTAGCATAATGTCCATTAATTCTCCTCCAGAATGAGCTTGAGGGGCCTCAACCAGACCAAAGGTCATAGTTGGCATAAAATTCTTCGTAAGGTTTATGGAAATTGATTGCATGGGAGCTGTAGATATTACAGATGCTTAAAAGCAAAAAGGGAGAAAGTGAATGACATCAAGCCAATTGGCAAACAGCTTTTAACAAAACAAAGTAATCACATTTACATTCACTCCAAAATTTTAGAATATAGTGTCAGTGTATAACTTGGACTGAGCCCATCGATTCTTAGTCGGTACTACATTGGAGAGGCTGGGGCTGTTGCCTTGCGAGATGTACCACGTACTCCATTAGACGACCCCTTCTAATTAGGTCTTCAATTGCATCTTTAAGGGCCAAACAATTTGAAGTTCCATGATTGGCCTTGTTATGATAGACACAGAACTCATCTCTGTTCCTCTACCTGAATGAGGTCATCAAAGGTCTGGGTCTTCCAAAGCTTTCCCTATCCCTCTCCACCAAGTAAATTCTATCTTGGGAATCCGAGAGTATGCTATACTGCTCGTAACGATCCAGGTGCTGAGATTGCTCACCCTTGGACCTTTTGGCCTTCTTTGTTGTTCGCTCAGCCGAGTGATCACCCTGTTTTGTGTCACTCCTCTTCTTGCCATGAGAGGAGCTAGCCTTTTCATCCTTTTTGTCAGACTTTTTCGAGCCGAAGGTCTCTTCTCACTTGATTTGCTTAGTAGCTCGCTCATAGAACTCTGTGAGGTCCTTGACCAGGGACTTGTATAGACTCTTATGCAACTTTCTATCTTTATGAAGTCTCATGGAAATGGTGGCCAGCATGGTTTCTTCAGATGGATTCTCCATCGAATTTACTTTGAGTCTGAATCTAGCGATATATTCTTTTACTGACTCGTGCTTGCGCTAAAAGACCATAACGAGGTGGCAAGTGGACACAAGTTGTCTCTTCAGTGCTCAATACTGGCTGATGAATTTCTATTGGTAGTCTTACCAACTACCAATTGAGCAAGCTAGGAGGCTCCTAAACTAAGCTCGAGGTACACCTCCCAATGTGGCCAAAAATACCCGACATTTGATCAGGGGGTCAGTTGTTTGTAAATCTATTTGAACATCAAATGCATCCAGATGATTAAAAGGATTAGAATCCCCATTATACAATGGGATTGCAGGGACCTTAAGCTTAAGAGAGAGAGATTGAGAGAGTGGTGACTGTTCCTCATAGCAAGTTTGATCACTTGGAGTTCGAAGGCATTCCTCCAGCTGAGTTATCTTTTAGAATAGCTCTCCAACTAGCAGGTCATGTACCCCAAAGTGTTGGCTGGATGACCGTTGGATCCTTTGGTCTCCATTGTCGCGAGGGTCGCGACCAGAGGTATATTCTTGTGAGTAACGAATTGGAGAATTGCCTTGGTTGGGATCGCCCAGATGTTGAGTTTGCTACTACTGGAGAACATTTACAAGCAGTAAGGCTTCAGCCTGTCTTTGCACACCTTATGCTAACAACATGATTGCTTTAGTCAATTCTCCCATCATGTGTTCAAGCTTCTCCTAGCATCAGAGCCAGGTTTGCACTCCATCAGTTCCATTGGTAATGGTGGCTGGTGGAATAAAACTAGCCAGGGGGAAGCCAACAGTTGTGTTAATGATAGGAGTAGTGGAAGAATACACTGTTGAGACATGACCCTCTGGAAGACTGGGTTGTGCATTCAAAGCTCTGGTTGCTCTTCCCTTGGCCATTACAATAGAAAATGAACCAAAACAGGTGAGATCCCTATAGACGATGCCAAAATGTTAACATCAGATTTGGTATTGAGCCAAACTCCAACCAACGGGGGGATTCTTCGGGATCTCTGACCATACTCTGATTCAAGCACAGTAAATCAGCAAAATATACAAGGAAAAAAGGAAGAGCAGTAAAAAGATACAAGGTTTTTAATGTGGTTTAGCCAAATCTGAGTATCACAAGACCTTACGTCCATGGTAGTGTATTGTTCATATAGTATTTCTACAGAGTTTCAATATTTAGATTTTTCTCTCTATTTTGGCAAAGTTTCTGCTAGTCTTTCGGATGATCTCTCTTTACTAAAGGCTCATTTCTCATATTTATAGAAGAGAGGAGGTTACAATGGTAATTACATATGCAATAAACATATTACATCAACATTTATTATACAAGACAAAGTGCTTAGACAATATCTTATTCATTAAGCTATTGCAGATTGTCCTCTGCAAGTGGGCCCCAAGTATCCATTGGGCGTGATATGGCTTGGTTTCATACGGTCTTTAGCTTGCTGATCCTTCAGGTCGCTGGTCGCATCTCACACACCAAATTCTTCAATTTGGTAGTGGGTCTTTCTAATGACGAGGTTAAGCTCGCTTTCGCAAACGAGCTCGAACTAAAGGGCCGCTGAGCGAGATGAACCAGAGACTCAGCATCTCGAGCATTCTTTGAACCGGGATCTTACCACTTATGGGTAGCTCGTCAATCCGTTTGAAGCAATCTGAATTTAGTATATAAAAATATTAAATTTAATATACTAACATTATTATTTAACTTATTATATTTTAGAATTATAAAAATAATCTTAAAATACGATTATTAAAATACTACTTGAAATAGGTACTTCATAATTTCAAATTAAACAAAATTTGGTTTGCTTGTTCTATGTCATTAGAAAACATAAAATTTAATTTTAAACTTGAGTGAAAAGTTCTTTAATTATTTGTTTTTCTTACCAATATTGTGAAATCAATAACATATGAAAACTTGATTTGCTAAATAGTTATAATTAATGAACTTAAAAAGAAATATGAACTCATTAGTAATTTCCTATAATGACACTTTAATTGCATGTTAAATATATTGGCAATGCATTTCAAATTTCAAAGTTTTAACTTCAAATTTATTGGTCTTTTGGCTTAAAAATTAGAATTTTTTTCCAAAGTTTAGTGACTTTAAATACACACAGTAACATTAATTGAGGTATAATTAAATTATATGATTGATATTTGTTAATAAATAATCTTAGATAAACATACAAAATTTAAGGATGGTATATAGGAAAATTATAGAATTGATTTAAAAAAAACTTGGAATAGATATACAATACATAAGCGGTATTATAAAAAAAAAACTCAAAAAGCATACCAAAAATACATGCATAAAAGAATTTTAAAAAAATGTAGCAATGATAATGTAGATAATCAAATATAACTAATATAAACAACATAAATGATATAATATCACAAAATTAACATCTTTAATTCAATTAATGAAACCATAGAGGCAATCAAAATAACATGAGAACAAATAATAAAATAACATAATAACTTAATACCAATGAAATTTTTCACCCTACCATACTGCATTATAACATGTTGTATACTAAAATTGGCCTCACGAGGACGAGTTCCTGAGGAAACGAAGACCAGTCCTCATGCTTCAGCAAGAAGCTTTTGGGGAGTTTCAGTCGAACTTACAGATAACAATAATGGCAAAGTAATTACAAGTGCCAAGCCCAGCATCGCTCGTCACTATACAACGATGCTGCGAAGTACAGTCCAAAGAGCCATATCCCAGCAACAATGCAACCCAGCGATAAGAGCCCAAGGGTCGACTTGGCATAATAGTTGATCGCTCTGCTCGCACTCGCTTCCTCGCTACGATGACCCTCATTGAGCCCTCAAGGCAAGGAACTCTCGCTTGAGATAGCAGAATATCTTGCCAGACACGGTAACAGCTATAAGCCTACATGTCAGCCTGAGAAGCCTACTTCCACAGCCTACAGTCGGCATGTGGTCTTTTCATTGTCTTTTCTCATTTATTTGATGTAACACAACTGTAGCTCGCAATTAATGCATGTAACCACTCCTTCCTCTATAAATAGGATTGCATTATTAGCAAGGGCAAGGGGAACAATCTTGTAAGCAGAACTCCTGCCAATTATTCGGTATCAATAAAATCTCCATCATAGACGTAGGGTCTGGTACCGCCCAGATTTAGCTGAACCACATTAAAAACCACCGCGCCTCATTCTCCCAACTCTTCTTTCACAACACTTCAAAAGCGGCATTGATTCCCGAAACTCACATCTGGTTGACTGAAGTTCTAGTCCTCTATACGAATCGAATTTCATCGTCAGCATTTTGGCGCCGTCTGTGGGGATCATCCACTCTTTGAAGTCTCCACTACTGTTTAGCAATGGCCCGAGGAAGAACAACTCAGAGTTCTACAACTCCAGCATCTTAACACACTGTCACGCCTGAGATGCAAGAAGTGTAGATGCCTGATCAATCTCGATCGGCCCTAGAAAATATAGTCAGAGAGCTGGCTGAAACTGTTAAAGCACTTGCCCAGGCGCAAGC
>JANHAO010015895.1:0-14623 GCA_026873985.1 Saraca asoca | reverse complement strand
ATTTTTAATTATTAGTTGTATTTTATTGTATGCTTGAATTAGGATTGACTAATTATAATTGGTGAATTATATTTAAGAATGTTGACAGCAAAAACTGGTCAACAAGAAAAAGTTCAATGAATACCCAAACTGTAGATTGAGAGTATGAATATGGAAAGAAGAGATTGAAATAGAGGAAGAATAAAGGACATTAGAAGCTTTTTATCGTGGTTCAGCTAAAGTCAGTATGATCCCTATGTCCATAGTGATTATATTTACTGTTGTGTGAATGCTCTCTGTAATGTTTAACAGAGTTGCAATACAAGAATTCTCTCACTATTTTAGCAGAATTTTTGCATGTATTTTCTCCTCTCCTTTTACAGTGATTTTCCCCTATTTATTGAGGGAGGGGGTTACAAAGGTAATTTAATAAATCGTAAAACCATTTTTTCCACCGTATTAGGCAATAAATGCTAGGCAATTCACTGTTAATTTGTTGGTGGCTAATTTGTTGGTTTTGGAGGCTGATTTGTTGGTTGGGACTATGTGCCTCCAACTATTGACTAGACCTTGATGTTCTGTACTCAATGCTTGAGGTTGTACGTTTGATGACTCAGGCTTGCGCTGGGCAATCTGTTGGCCATGTGAGTTGATCCTGTTCTTAGGTTTAACCAAGAGGGGCCTTCTGGAAGATGGTTGGGGTGGCATACTTTAACCAACGAGCTAGAGCTTATCCTTAATAAGTTGTGGCTTTTGCCTTGGCCTTGTCCTGTGTCTTGAGCTTATGGCTGGTGATCTGGTGCCTCTACTGAGCAACCTCAATTTTTAGATGATCTAGGCCTTTTTTGGTTGGACTCGTCTCCTGTTGGGCTTTTGCTAGCCCATTTTACATTGCTCCAAAAATACCCACAACATTAGCCCTCCAACTCTTAGTTCGATTTACAGACTAGGAGTTACAGTTTATTGACAAAGTCCTCTGTGTTGTCAAGTTCTCACTTACAGTCTGCCATGTTGCCAAAGTCTTCACTTACAGTCTGTAATGTTGTCATTTCAGACTTCAACCTTATTACTTTATTTGCACTAGGTCATGCTTCTAATGTGCATGTTTAATAGCTGTTGGCATAGCAGCCTTGCTTTTTTCTAGACTATTTGATCAAGAATAGTTGGATAGCCTTTGGATTCATTGGTGAGGTCAAACTGGTCTATATAAGTTGTGAAAAACTTTCTTCCTTTTCCACAAGATGATCTAATGGATGCATTAGCCAAGGCCCCATGTTTTCGATGGGTTTCATCTCTGGTGGAGTGCTACAAGGTGTGTATGGCCTACTACGACAATCCCTCTTTGAGGATTCTAGGAAGTTTTGTTATAGGAAGCTCCCATGGACAATTCCTCTATAAGGATCCTAGGAAATTTTGTTATATTTCTCCCTAATCTCCTCCTAGTCATGCTGAATAATGCAACTCTTTCCCTATTGTTCTTTGGACTTCTTGCACAGTGAGTTAACCATTTGATTTTCTCTAAGTACCTTTGGGGGCATTCAAGTTAGGGAAGAAGTTCTTAGCTTGGGAGGAGGACAAGGAAGAGTTAGGGTCATTCAACTTACTCACTGATCTTCCAGCTTGTTGTAATTCAACCCCTCCTCTTAGGATATACTAGCTGTAGGTTTGATTTGTTTTTTACCTTTGAATCTTCATGTAAATTCACCTCGTTGAGGTTTTTAATGAAACTTTGTGTAATATTCTTGTTTTTTCAAGCACGTTATATTTGGTCATTTAGTGGGTCACAGCTGGTAACATGAACATGTTCCTACAAGCCACAATTTGATAAACGTTAGATAAAATGGATGCCTAGTAAGTCAATTAACCTCGGATAGCATAAATCAGATTAATATAAATGGGCTTCAACTAATAAATCATGACTTAAAAGGATATGAGCCATGTTAAATGACCAATCAGTTACATTAATGCTTCCTAGTTGCCAATGAATTTGAGCACCAAAGTGCATTAGCTAGTAATGAGTTTGAGCACTAGAGTGCCTGAGCTGGTAACAAGTTTAAGCACTGGAGTACCTGAGTGCTTAAGTGAGTGTGAGATTGGTGCCTAAGTAGGTTGCACAGATGCACTTCAGCTAGCATGAGATTGGGTGCTTAGGTAGATCACATAGATATGCCTCAACTAGCACGAGTGCCCAGGTAGGTCACATAGATGTGCCTCAGCTAGCACGAGATTGGGTGCCCAGGTGGGTCACACAGATGCGCCTTAGCTAGCACAAGATTGGGTGCATGAGAGCCATGCCTTAGTGGTAACTTAAATATTGTGTGAGTTGGGAGCTATCATCCATTGCTTGCAATCTATGATCTTTCATGTAGTTTGGTGCATTTCTGCTTATTTTGTTTGTGATTCTTAGGCTTCTGGCACTAGCCTATGTGATTATTTCTACCTTTGGTGAATGTTTTTGCTAAGCTAGCAACAATTTACTACTGTCATTCACCAAACTATTAGATTGTGGATAGTTAATCAATTCCTAGATCCAACGGTGAGATGGTGCATGATATAAACTTAGAAAAACTTTTTTCCCCTTTTCCTTTACCATTTGAAATCTGAAGCTCCAAAACTCTTCTTTCTCGTCTTCTCCATCAAGCCTAAGTCTGTTCATTGTCGTCTACTTCTGGTAGTACTATTCTAGCTTACTGGGCTTGTCATTCAGTTCTGATCACCAAAAACCAATTTCATAGACGTCCCAGACCTTTTTCTTTAGTTGATATAGTAAGTTTTCTCTCCCTGAATTTTGATTTCTGGGTGTCTTCATTTTACGATTTGTGTGCAATTTATTTCTTTATAGTTGAAAGAATCTAGAATGTTAGTTGAGCCTATTTGCTTGTACATTTTCTCCTATTTAGTTTAGCTTGTCTGGTTGATTTGTCAGTAGACTCTAGGGTTTTTGATGCCATTTCGAGTCCTTCATCCATTTTCTGGGTTCTATTACCCCAATGGTTGAGCCCTCTTGTGTTCTAGAGCTTGGGTCTTAGATATGGTGACCCTAGGTGTGTATGGCCTACCATATAGGAAATTGTTAGGCCTAGCTTTTAGATATAGTTTGCTTTTAGCGATTTGACTATTCCTTCTTCTTATGTAGATGGCAGCTCATAAATGCCGAGGTCACCGAATAGGGACTGATGAAGAACTTGACTCTCTAACCCAGAATGAAGAGTTGATACGACCCATAGATGAAGTGACTTCAAGGAGTGGCGAGGTTGCTGGAGAATTCAGCATTCGTCTAGACCCCATTGGGGGCTAGGAGGTCATTACCAGTTAGTGACCTCCAGATCGCTTAGTGTTCAGTCACCACATTTCAACCATTAGCTGTAATGAGCTCCAGGGCATAATTAAGGCATTCTGGCTCCCCAAGGGATGTCATGTTAGGGCACCTTCTTCTAATGATCATACTGCTTACCCTCTTCGAGGATTTGTGGCCATTAGTCCCCAGCATCTTAGTGTTAGGTTTAGGTTCTTGGTGTACCCTTACATTATTCATCCACTAAATAAATTAAAATTTTACCCATTCCAGTTTTCCCCAAACTTCTATTCTCAGTTGACTTCCTTGGCACTAGTATATTTAAGAAACAATCTCCCACCACCATCTGCTATGGTTTTTTGCCACCTTTACAGCATTAAGAGCATGGGCCCATTAGACAGGATTTATTATCTTTCAGCTTGACAAACTGAGCATAAGAAAATTTTGCTGCAGGGTGACGCTAAGGGCAAGTCCAACATAGGGAATTATAAAACCCATTGGTTCTATGTCTCCTACCCATCTCTACATTATCTTAACAACTTCAGCTTTGTTCTTAGTCTTGGTGAGCAAGTTGAGGATATGCAAGCTTGATAAGATATTATATTTATTTCTTTGATTCTAATTTTGTTTCATTTTGCAGACGGGGCTAGCAAGAAATTAACTCTCGAGGCTAAGGAGCTTGAGGTGTTGGAATAGTTTATAGCTTTGGATGACCTCAAGAATGATTTTAGATTTGACGAGGAGCTCCTGCACTTGCACAAGCTCACTTTGGCCTTGAATATTGAGCTTGGCAGAGAGATTGGAGCTCATCAAATTAAGGAGGCCACCCAATGAACTTTGGAGATTTTAAGCACATGATGAAGCTCATCCTCCGAAAGCCACCACCCGATCTTGTTATGACAACTTCATCGGCTTCTGATGCTGATGTACCTCTTACTATTGTAAATAAGCCTTCAGCCTTGGCAATAACACCTTTGTAGGAGCTGATTCCTACCTCGCATCCTAAGGTGGTATCTATAGCTGAGGTCACTTTTTCCTCTGAACCCCTTGCTAAAATACAAAATAGGGATAAATGGAAGAAGGTCATTGCCACCTAAAAGTAGGTGGCACCCTAGATCGAGATCAAGAAGCAATTTGCTGGACTTGGCCCAAAGACGAAAGAGTACTTCAACTTCCTCTTAGATAATGTCAACATGATCTTGGGGCCCTGCAATAAGGCCAAGGCACTAGAGTTAGAAGACTTCTCAACTAAAGGATTGTTGAGCTATGCATCTTGTTATGGCTTGTTGGTAAGTAAAGTCCTTTTATCCTGGTTCTTTTGTCTCATAACTTAGCTTGATTGTTTTGTTTTTTTAGAACCTATTGATAATAATAAAATTGAAAAAGGTGCTCTGAGCTCAGAGTGAAGAGGAAGCAAAACTTGAGAAAGATCTGGCTACCATGACCACTGAGGTGCTGGAGTTAAGGCAAAGAGCTAGAGACATCGAGATAGCTCAAAAGGAAGCCTAGGTTACTCAAAAGGAAGCTGAGGTTGCCCTATCTAGCAAAGTGGTGAATCATGAGGCCATCACATTGGGCTCAGCATGGTAAGTTAGCGAGTTGACAAAGATAAAAGGTGAATTAGATGTGGTAGTTCAGTAGGTTGAGGAGGTAATGTAGTGAGTTAAGGCTACTGAGAAGGAGCTTGAGAAGGCCAGGAAGGAAAAAACTTTTGAGAAGGAAGAGATGGCCAAGGTGAAAATAGAAACAACTGTGTTAGTTGTAAGAGCAGCAGAGAATGTGGCATCTAAAACAAGTTCCTCTTTCTTGTACACTCTATGGGAGCAATACCCAAAGATGAACTTCTCCTTCTTTGGTAAGGATGCTGTTGAGGGTGTTAAGTGCTTTAAGAGGATTGTGAGGGCCATTTCTTCCAAAAAGAGTGTGGAATCCACTATTAAAGATTCTCCTACTGAGGGTGTTATTCAAAGAGGGAGTAGCTTGCTAGTCACAGAGGCCACTAGTGTTCGAATGATGAATGACCTGCCTACTTCACCTATCGACCCTTCACCCTGCAAAGGCTTAACTCATAAGGATCCGGCCTCTTAGGCCATAATTGCATATAACTTTGAATTTCATCCTTGAACTTTTTATTTAACTTTAAACTTCATATGAATTTACTTCATTGAAGGGAGATATTAGATGAGCTTCAGCAATATTCTTGTCTATTTTCTCTGAGCTTCCATAATTGAATGTTTTATATGCTACATATAATGACTAGTAAACCATGAACATTAGTTAAGCTGAATGCTGGGTAGGTTATACCTTAGTTGAAATTCCATAACCAACATATAGCTTGCATCTTGTGCAAGACTTCATTGAGATTTTATTCAAAAATTGATAAACATGAACATAAAAAATTTGAGGAAACATTTAAGTGCTTTTACTAATTTCTGAATAACTCTATAAGATTAGATCTCTATGGATAGTATGGGTGAAAATGCTCAGCATTCCAAGCTCAAGAAAATTCTGTTGCATCCATATCTGCTAGGTGATAAGTGTCATTGCCTAGGACTTCCTTAATGAGGTATGGGCCCTTCCAATTCAGACCTAGGGTTCCCTTATTAGCCTTGTGAGCTTTAAGGAGAATAAGGTGCAAAACAAGGTCATCGATTTTGTAGCTTCAAGTTTGAACCTTTTGGTTATATTATCTCACAACCCGTTGTTGATAGGTCATAACCTTGAGGCGAGCTCTTTCTCTTGTTTCTTTTATAAGATCAAGATTCACAGCAAGTAGTTGGTTGTTGTCATCCAGATTAAAAGTAATTCTTCATTACGATGATATTTCAAGTTCTATCAGGATCATTGCTTCAGATCCATATACCATCGAGAAGGGAGTTTCTCCTATAGTGCTATGAATTGTGGTTCTGTAGGCCTAGAGAACTTTCTACAACTCGTCTACCCATCCTTTCTTCTTGGCCTTTAACCTCACCTTTAAGATATGTTTCATGATCTTGTTAATGGTTTTGACTTGTCCACTAGCCTGTGGATGGTCTACAGTTGAGAAGCTTTTTGTGATTTTGAGGTCATACCAGAACTACTCATTATTGAATTGGGTCCCATTGTTAGTCACAATCTGCTAGGGGACTCTAAATCTGTAAATAATGTTGTTCCATACAAGGCTTTTAATCTTTGTAGAAGAGATCTCTGCGAGCTCCTTAGCCTTTACCTACTTGGTGAAATAATTTACAACTACCACTGCATGTTTGCAATTTCCATGAGCTATAGGGAGTGGTCTAATCAAATCCAATAGTAAAAAGGCCATGGACTAACCATCTATTGCAGGTAGGCTAGTGGGGCTCGTGGGATCTTTGTGAACCTTTGGCATTTGTCACATCTTTTAACAAGATCAATAGTGTCCTATTTCATCGTGGGCTAATAGAATCCCTACCAAAGAGCTTTTTGAGCTAGGGATAGCCCCCCAACATGATTTCCACAATAGCTAACATGAATTTCTTTTAGGATGGTGTCACAACCATGGCCATCAATGCATCTTAGAAGTGGAGTTAAGAATCTTCTTTTGTATAGCATATCATCATAGATATAATATTTGGCTGCTCGAGCTCGTAATCATCGTGCTTTGAGCTTATTTTCTAGTAGTTTGTCATTCTATAAATAATCAATGATTAGGCCCATCAATAAGTCCTGGGCCGTGGCAATTGTCGTCACAACATCCTTCTGTTCTATACTTAGGGACGAGAGGAATTCCACTGAAATTGCCCCCAGGAAGTTAGCATCCTTTGTTGTGGCCAGGTGAGCTAAGGCGTCAACATGTGTATTTTGAGCTTATAGTACTTTTTATAAGTAGATGGTCATTTTCAATCCTCTAGTTTGGTATTCTCCCTATACATGGCAAACAACGAGTCGTGAATCGCTAAAAATCTTCAATCTTTCAGCTCGTATTTCCTTCGCTAGTTGCAACTTGACCAATAGTGCTTCATACTCAGCTTTATTATTTGTGGCTTGGGACCCTTTGGACTGATGATAAGTACTTCTGCCCTGACCTTTTGCTCACTTGACAACTCATCAACATCCAATTCCCAACATGGAGCTTCTGAAGTCTCTATTTCCTCTTGTATGAGCCTGGTGAATTCTGTGATAAAGTTTGCCAGAGCTTGCCCTTTGATCATTAGCCTAGGCCTATATTCGATGTCAAACTGAGCTAGCTCAACTGCCCATTTGAGTAAATGACTTGAGATATATGTCTTTTGTAAGACTTGTCTAAGTGGAAATATCACCTTTATATTGTGAGCCTGGAAGTAGGGTCGTAACTTCCTTGATGCAATTATCAGGTAGTAGGAGAGTTTTTCCATAGGTGAGTACTTTATCTCAACATTCAATAACTTTTTGCTCACATAATAAATAGGGAACTGAATTCCATCTTCTTCTCGCATCAAGAAGACTAGCTTCTCACCCTCCTTTGGTTTGGACAAAAGAGGAGCCTACTTGAGGTATTATTTGAGCTGTTGGAAGGTGACTTTGCATTACTGTGTTTATTTGAACTTCCTTACCTTTTTCAGGACATTGAAGAAAGGAACATACTTATCTGTCACCTTAGATTTGAACCTACTAAGCACTGTGACCTGGCCATTTAAGCTCTGCACATCCTTAACTCCAATAGGAGATCTCATGTTGATGAGAGCTTTTATCTTGTTTGGATTGGCTTCGATTCCCTTGCTATTCACCATGAATCTGACAAATTTTCTCAAAGGAACTGGGAACACACATTTATGTGGATTCAGCTTCATTTGATACCTTCTTAGGATTTGGAACATCTCTCTCAGATCACAGACATGGTTGGTGACCTGCTCGGACTTCACCAACATGTCATCAATGTACACCTTTATTGTTTTACTAATCTGTTCCTTGAACATCAGATTTACCAATCGTTGATAGGTTGTGCTTACATTTTTTAGTTCAAAGAGCATCACTTTGTAATAATACAGCCCACGATCAGTGATAAATGACGTGTGCTCCTCATCTTGAGCATATATAGGGATCTAGTTGTATCCCAAGTAGGCGTCCATGAAGCTGAGGAGTTGGTGTCCTACTTTACATCTACAGGTTGATCAATTCATGGCAAAAGGAAGTTGTCTTTTAGGTATACCTTATTGAGGTTGGTGAAATCAATATAGGTTCTCCACTTCCCATTCTTTTTCTTAACCAACATAGGATTGGCTACCAAAGTCAGGTAATGAGCTTCCTGGATAAACTTGCTGGCCAAAAGTTTATCCACTTCTTCTTTTAGAGTTGTGTATCATTCAATGGTCATTGGCCTTCACTTTTGGCGAATTGGCTTATAACGGGGATCAATGTTCAACTTGTGTGACATGACTTTTGGGTCAATTCCAGACGAAGACATCAAGGTTTGTTTTAAGAAAATTAGTTAGCTCTACCTTTATGTCTGGAGATAGATTCCTTCCTAGTTTAAGGCATCTTTCAGTGTCTACCTTACTGACTTGAATGTCCTCAAGTTCTTCTATCGGGCTAATCATCTTTTCAATATCTACTTCATAAGGGTCCAGGTCATGGCTAACTCTAAAGAAGCTCATAGGTTATAGCTCTCCTCCAGAAATCACATCAATCTTTTTTCCTCTTACACCTATTTCAGCTGCATCTTTATAACAATGTTGGGCCACTAGCTATTCCCCTTGTTCACATTCAACTCTGTTAGAGGTTGGGAATTTGATGGTGAGCATTATGGGTGATATGACCATATCTAGGTCATTTATCACCAATTGTCCCAATGCCACATTATATGCTAAGGGAGAGTTAATGATAAAAAAATTAGCCAGTGCAGTCGCCTGATTGCCCGAGTCCCTAAGGGTAATTGGAAGTTTGATTTGCCCTATTAGTATTACCGCATCTCCTATGAAGCCAAAAAAAGGTTTTGGCTAAGACTTAAGCTAGTCAGAATTTATGCCCATTTAGTTAAAACATTGCTTATACATCATATTTACTGAGTTGCTAATGCCAATCATGATTCTCCACATCTTGGCATTACTAATTCTGGTTTGAATGACCAGTGCTTCATTGTATGGAGAATGTATTCCTCAAGCATCTTTACTAGTAAAGGTGATGCAATCAGAGCTCGTCTTGGCCTTTTTCACTAGTCCTTCAACTTCATCATACCTTGTAAGTAGGACATGTTTTGCCTCATGCACATATCACTTATGCAACCTTTTTAAGGTTCCAGTAATGTGAGGTCTACCATGGATAGTGAATATGGTCTTCACCAAGGGTGCTTCCTTATGTTTAGAAGTCTATTGACGCTAATGCTATGCTATTGCTAGGGCCTTGGAGGTCATTGTCCTGAAGGCTGCACTACATAGTCCCTTAAGCAACCTTTCTTAATGAGATCCTCAATGGCATCTTTGAGCACCCAACACTCTAAAGTATTGTGCTCGATCTCACTATGATAGGCAAAAAACTTATTCCAGTTCTTATGCTCAAAAGGAGCCCTTATAGGCCTAAGCTTCCTAAAGTCCTCCTTACCCCTCTCTATTGCAAATATCCTGTCTGGAGTATTGATGTAGCTATCATAGCAACCTTGGCATTGAGATCACTTATCCCTGGCCTTTTTTGTGCTTGGGCATTAATGCCATCCTTTTAACTCTCTCTGTTATTCCTGCCATTGGTTCTCTTTTTACCCCAGCTAGAGTTGCTCACCTTATTCTTCTGGTTGGGCTTCCTTGAGCCAAAAGTCTCTTCCCACCTAATTTCCTTAGCAGCTCACTTGTAGAACTCGCTCAAGTCCCTCACTAGAGACTTGTATATACTCTCATAAAGTTTTTTGTCTTTGCAAAGTCCAAGATCATTATGAGGATACTTTCATTGAAGGGATTTTCTATATTGTTGACCTCGCGTTTGAACCGAGTGATGTAGTCTTTCAGCGATTCATCTCTCCATTGAAAGATTGTTGTGAGGTGATAGGATGATTTGAGTTACCTTCTTAACACTCTATATTGGTTGAGGAATCTCCTTTGGCACTCTTCCCAACTGCCGATGCTGTGAGTTAGGAGACTCTTGAGCCACGTCTGAGGTGTTTCTCTAAGAGTGCCAAGGAAAACACAACATTTTACTAATGGTTGGTGGTCTAGAGATCTATTTGGACATTGAACATGTCCAAATGGTTATACGAGTCGCTATCCCCATTGTATTGTGGGATGTTTGTGACCTTGAACCTATGAGAAAGAGGTTTTATCTTGATTTCCTAGGTGAATGGTGTCCTCTCTTCATAACAATCTTGTCTAGCCTGAGTCAGAGGGTGCGCCTCTAACTATTACACCCTCTGAAGTAATTCTTCAATCATCGGGTCTTGTGTTTTAGACCGACTGTTGATGGTTCGATGACTTTTGTCACCGTTCTAGTAAGGGAATGGTGATCTGAGGTCTTATGCCTTTTATTATGCTTGTAACTCGATGAGTAACGATCTAATCTTCATCCATGATTGGTCTTATTTGTGTTTCCTTTTCGACTCAAGCTCTTGCATTGCTAATCATCTCTTTCGTTGCATTTGTAAGCTCGATGGACCTTTGATCCTAATCGTGAATTAGACGAATGAATTGAACTAGCTTGTTGACATTCTGCTCTAACAGGCTCCGCTTGTAGAGCTTCTGGTTGTTGGAATTCTCCTTTAGGAGCAACGACTTATCTTTGTGCTCCTTAGGCCTATGCTTGTGCCAATGCCCTTACCACATCGACCAACTCCCTTATGGTGTTTTCAAGCACCAACTAACACTAGTGCCATGCTTGTGCTCTGTCAGTCCCAAAAGTAATAGGTTGGTGAGCAATCAAAGGAGTTATGCCAGTAGCAGCACTTGTTACAGGGGCAGCAGAGGTGTCTGCCACAAGAAGGATTGAGCCTCCAACTAGTAACATTTCCCATTGTTATTGGACATGACTTTCAGGCTAGCCAGCGATAATGTCTATACTTCTGGTGATTCTTCCTCTTGCCATTGTAGTGCACAGTAAATCAAAGAGAGAGAGTGCAGTTGGGCCCTTTCCTCTAGCACCAAAATGTTGATGGCAAAAATCGATCAACAGAAAAAAGTTCAGTGAATACCCAAACTACAGATTGAGAGTATGAATATGGAAAGAAGAGATTGAAAGAGCGGAAGAATAAGGGACACCAAAAGCTTTTCATCATGGTTCGACTAAAGTCAGTATGACCTCTATGTCCACGATGATTATATTTGCCATTATGTGAATATTCTCTGTAATATTTAATAGAGTTGGAATACAAGAATTCTCTCACTATTTTGGCAAAGTTTCTGCATGTATTTTCTCATCTCCTTTTATAGTGATTTTTCCTCTATTTATAGAGGTAGGGGGTTACAAAGGTAATTTGATAAATTGTAAAACTATCTTTTCCACCGCATCGGGCAATAAATGCTAAGCAATTCATTGTCAATTTGTTGGTGGTTAATCTGTCAATTTTGGGGGCTAATCTATTAGTTGGGAGTATATGCCTCCAAATGCTAGCTAGACCTTGATGCTCCATACTCAATGCTTTAGGTCACACATTTCATGACTTAGGCTGACGCTGGGTTATCTGTTAGCCATGCGAGTTAATCCCGTTCTTGGGTTTAACCAAGATGAGCCTTTTGGAAGATGACTAGGGTGGCACACTTCAACTAATGAGCTGGAGCTTATCCTTAATGAGTTAGGGCTTCTGCCTTGGCTTTGTTCTGCGTCCTAAGCTCACAGCTGGTGATCTGGTGCCTTTGCTGAGCAACCTCAGTTTTTGGATGATCTGGGCCCTTTCTAGTTGGACTCGTCTCCTATTGGGCTTTTGCTAGCTGATTTTACATTACTCCAAAAATACCCACAGCAAAGAATTATATACATTTTAAATTAGATTATATAGAATTAAGTAGGTAGATGACATAGTTAATAGTATTGTTGAAATTACTTTAACAGTTATGTATATTTTTAGTTAAAACATATTTTAAAAATTATATATTTTGATTTTGTTAATTTTTGGAATCAGGAAATGTATTGTAGATATTAATTATTAATTCCTTATATAGATTTGGTTATTGGTTATTTTTATTATGTAAGAGAAAAAAAATAATGGAACTATTCATGAAATATGAAAACTCCATAAATATATCCATAAATATGTAGTAATTTTCTCATATTTCAATTAACTTTGATAAACAGAATACGAAAATTCTGAAATACCATAGGTAGATGTATAATGAACTTCTTTCAAGACATAGTGGATATAAGATGGATTTTCTTAATGGGATGGAAGAATTCATTAATTTTGCAAAAATTCAGCCAATTTATATACATGATGATCGAATATGGTATCCATACTCCAAACATAAATGTTGAAAATTTTGACCTCTTGATGAAGTTAAGATTTATTTGTATAAATTTGGATTTAAACATAATTATTAGTGATAAACAAATCATGATGAAGGAAGATTACAAATAAGGAGAATCTTTTAGTGGTGTAACATGAGATTTGCATGATGCAAGTAATATATATGAAAATATAGTGTTAGATGTCAATTGGCTAGATGTTGCAACTCACTTTGAATGTAATATAGAATAGCCTCCAAAAAGAGATGCCTAGAAATTTTATGAAATGTTAAAAGTTATACATTGGCTATTATGGACAGGTTGTTCTAACCATTCAGAGTTGTCAATAGCAGCAAGGATGTTAAGCATAAAATTTGACTTCAACTTACCACAAAATTTCTTCGATTAGATTATGCAACTTATGACTGAGACACACTCATATGATAACATTGTTCCTCCTAACTTTTTTGAAATGAGGAAGTTATATAAGGGGGTTAGATTTGATAGAGAATGGAAAATTTGTGGTTTGCTTTGGTATAAGGAAAAGAAGACAGGTCAAATAGCAAAGAAGTTCCTTTCAAGAGAATGTATTATCTATCTTTAGTCTCCAGGTTGCAAAGGTTGTATACTTTGATGAAGTTGGCTCCTCTTAGAAGAGGGCATCATGAGAATGAAAGTGAGACAAGCATTTTATATCATCCTTCAGATGGAGAAGCTTGGAAACAATTTGATCAAAAGTACCTAAATTTTGCAACCAATCTTCAAAATGTAAGATATGGATCGTGTTATGATGGATTCACTCCATTCGGTCATAATGCAGCATCATACTCATGTTGGTCAGTAATAGTCACTCCTTATGGTTTGCCTCCGAATATGTGTATGTGATAACATAATATTTGACATATTTATTTGTCCTCATACTTAGCATTTTAAGGCCTAAAATGACATGTTTCCAGCTATGTTAGTGTGTATTTGTGAATTTGTGTCAATTGGCATCATTTAGAAAATTCTGCATAATTGGCCAATTTTGAGCAGTTTTTGTAATTTGATAATATCTTGAGCTACACTTATCCAATTGATTTTATTTTTATCTTGTAGAAAAGCTATGAGGTTTCTCTACAACTTTGATGTAGACTCCAAGGCTGAATCACACGTTTGGTTATTTGAAGTTTGAGTTGAAGCTAATATCAGAATGCTACCCAGCCCTATCCCCAAGTACCTGACCTTTGCTCATTTAGAAGACCATAACTTGAGTTATAGAGGTCCAATTGACGTGAAACTAGGCCCAAATGGAAGCTAACAATAAATACACAATTCATATGAAGACTTCCTATGCTGAAATGATCAAATTGGGTGTCAAAAATAGGCTAAAAATCAGAGGCAGAGAAGCTATGAAATTAGGCCCTGCAGAATTGAAGTTTTAAGGACCCAATTGGCATGATTTTTGAGCCCAATGCCACTCCCTTTGCTCCAGCCCATACTAAACCAATTGGAGACCTCAAAAGAAGAAGAAAAAGTGGGAATGTTGTTTACCAAAGAGCTCCAACATGCAAGGCAGAGGCTACCATCTCAGCTAGCCATCAGCCTATTCCCTACATACAGCTAGCTTCTCCTTTTCTCTACCTGGGTAAAACCATTTGTGGAGAAAGTTTTTGCTTATTTTTGAGAGTGTTTTTAGGGTAGATTTTTATGGCTAAGAGCAAGCTTTTGCTCTCCCACTTTTCTGTGTATTTTTGGCCTCTATGGAAGGCTAGTTCTATAACCAATCCAAGGGGCTGCAACAGTTGAAGATTAAGGAAGAGGTTTTGTTCTTTCATTCTACATTTAATTGCTAGCCATTTCTTTCCTATTTCCTCTCTATTTTGCCTTGAATATCTGAGTTTAATGGCTTCACTTGATTTTGATATTATCTTATTGTTGCTTAATGATCTACATTAGGAAGAGGATAGGAAAACTAGCCAATATATTGAGCTTTTGATGTGTTTGCTTCTTGGCTGA
>JANHAO010015894.1:0-14615 GCA_026873985.1 Saraca asoca | reverse complement strand
TTATATCTAGTTGCAAATTACTTGCATATTGCATATAATTGTTAACCATTTGTATACTAAATTCAATTAGAGTTTAATACAAAACAAAAGAGTAAAAGGTCTAACAATCTTGAAGGTCTTGAACTTACGACCTTTGTGTTATTAGCACAACGCACTAACCAACTGAGCTAATAGGCCAATTTATTTTATAATCTTGCCATTTCCATTAAGAATAAAGATATGTGTATTATTCCTTGCAGAAACTTTATATTTTTATTTGAATTGGTAAGATCTATACAAATAATTAATGAAATAATATTTCTAAACTTTAAATTAAATTTAAATGCAAGATATCTATTGATCTTCATTGGGGTTTAATGAAGTTATGTAAATCTCCTTTTTAGTTTATAAATCTATTCAAACATTTCTTAAAATATAAAAAGTATTATACTTAAACTCAAGTTTAACTTTTTTATTGGTAAAATGATGAAAAAATATGGTCATTAAGTTCAAATTAACAATATGGGATATTCTAAATATTTTGTGATTAAAGATTGTGACACCCCAAAAGTAGTTTAAGGTGCCCTAGCCGAGTAATAGGATATCTAGGTTAGTATAACATGATCAAATAGGTAGCTAAATGAGACTTAGAGGGAAAAAATGTCTTAGATTGGTCACTAGACCGGTCAATCACTTCTAAAGGAAGCCAATCGATCGATTCACTAAATCAATCAGCCACTAAAAACTAATTGATTGGTTCATATTTAGGGATTGCAATCTAATGAAAAATTGCACATCCAAGACTAAATGCACATTTTTCTTGAACCTTAGATGTTTAATTTGATATTAACTTGTATGATTGAATTAATTTGATTAATTAAGGACTTGATCAGGAAAGATATTTACTTATGTGATTTGTTAGGAAGAATATTCTCCTCTAAAAGTGTGTAGCAATCTCTCTGTTTTTTGGGTAACCTTTTTTTTATTAAAAATTATGTATACATGGCATGCCGCAACTTGAGGCATGACCAGCATGAGAGGATTGTTCCACAAGTCTTATGACATAACTAGACTCATGTTACTTTTGACTTACTCAATATACAACCACTTAGATAAACTATGTGTATATGATGTTAGGTGAATTTAAAAGAAATGGTTTCCATGTGATTTTAGGAAAATACTACTTTCTTATATAATCAAAATATTTCTTACAAAAATTCTGACAAAATCTCATTTGTATTCAAGATGTTTCCAGGGACTCATGTACATGTATGCAATGTCCGGCTGTCAAAAACAATGTTTCACATTATCCTATCTTCAATCTCTGCTTAATCACTAATAAGTAAGCTAAACTCCTCTGGCAATGCACTGACATGGGGGAGCAACCTGAGACTCTAAAAAATAGTTTTTAAGAAAAATCATAATGAGTTTCAAAAAAACCTAATAAGCGAATCATTTATTTCTATATGTAATTAATATGTTATTCAAGAAACAATTAACCATATTGATATTTATATTTAAACATTCACACTAAAGGCACCATCCTATGAAGAAAGCTTTTTATTACTCCTCAATGACATAAACCTTACATGAATTGTTATCACACTATCAATAACTCATGAACAAGTATAAACATTTACCAATATAAATCAACTCAATGTAAAAGTCAATTTAGCAACTAGAATAATCATTAACTAGGTAACTTAATTTAACTAATCTTCAGCTAAGTAACAAGAGCAAATATGAATTGGCCAATTCATGGTCTCATAACAAAACAAAAGAGACTTTTCTTTACCTCATTCACTAAGGGCTCCATGATAGGATTCTTCATGTAAGTTATTTGTATTGTTGTTTTTCTCATTTCTCCCCATAGCACCTTATCTCTCCACCATATTAACTTCTCCTTATCCCTCCAACATGTTAATGGCCATATCGTGAATTTGCAATTAATACATATATGTTACTTGAAGAATCCTTTCAAGTATACACTTTTCTTTTAACCCCCAATGTATAAGAGAAACGATATCATTCCAACAACTAGATATTCAAACGCTCCCATGACATACTAACATTTATATATCTTTACCATCAAGCAAGACTCAACTGATTAGCCAAATATCAAACTAAGGCTCTCAGCCTCCAAAGATATTCCAAACTTGAAAGCAAGCTCATTCATAAGGCAACAATTCACACTATATTAAAATTTGAAGAAATCTCTTATCATGATTTTGGGGAAGGTTCTTAGCCTCCTTCCACAATAAGCCACCATCATAATATAACACAAAACACACCCCACATGTCACTACTCGAAAAGTATACATTATCACAAATTTGTTAACAACACTCATTTGAACCTGTGTTTCTAGTTAATTAAAGTTCCATGGCTTGTTGGGCCTAGTAACCCAATAGACACATTTAAGATTTTCAACACAACACACTAACAAATTTCAGAAAAAAAAAAAAAAGCATTTCAAGCTTTTAACCCAGCAAACAAGATTAGCAACATCCATACAATTTACAAGTTCTAGTAATTATTCAAACTTCTACTTTAACATTTCATAACACCAATCACACTAAGGGAAACAACAATCAATTAACATAAGAACTCATACAAACTACTCACTCTCCGTAGTTTAGTCTCTAGAACTTTCAATTTTCCAAATGAAATTGTCAATCTACCCAAAATTTGGAAGTTTGGCTCTTTAGAGCCCAATCCTTTCAAGTGGAGGAGCCCAGTTCACAACTTAGTTTTCAAGCTATAATTTAGCACAATTCATTACTATCAAAGACTAAAGTAATAACACTTAGGACTTAAGATTTCAATATAAGCATTAGTACAAGAGAGCATATCTAGAGTTCCTTGAATGATAGAGAAATTGATCTCAACCCTCTCCAATTTTTACCAATTTTGCAACAAGAAACTAGGAATTACAAGAATAGAGTTTAAATTTCATACCTAATGTCTACGGTTTGAAATGTCATCTTGGTGTGACTAAGAAAACAAGACTTAAATCATCAAATTAGAAGTTGGGGTGACTTTACTTGGCTTAAAGGAAGATAAAGGCAGCTTAAATTAAGCTGAAGCGCCACTGTAGGCGACTAAGCATAGAGGGACAGAACAGGAAGTGGCGTTTCTGATAAGCTGCTACCCCAATTCTTCAGCATTTCGTGCTTCACCTTTGGCCAATGGCTTGAGCAACCTTGGGTTAGGAGCGACGCGGCTGCTGGAGGTCAATGCAACTACCGTCACCAGTAAACTATAGGTAGGCTCCTCAACTCACTCGATCTCTCTCTCTCTCTCTCTTCCCTCACAGGTTACAAATTGAGGGTGAAAAAAAACAGGAGAGTTTTATGTCTTGTTTTATATTTTTTTTCCCATTATATACATATATATATATAAGGAAATAACTAGAAGAGGAAAAAAATATACTTCAATTTTCAACTTGGTATATTTACGGCATATTTAGTATTCTTTAAATAATCAGTTGGACAAGACAATTAAAAAAGGTCTATTAAGTAGGCTTTCATGAATTCTAAAAGTTATTTAGATCAAGCTCTAATAGTGTTAAATAAAACTTAGGATTTAACTCCTCATAAGAAAATGCATCTTAAAGTATTTCTTTAGTATCCAAAATAAATAGTATTTTGAAATGTTTAAAATATAATATCAGTCATTAATTTAAATTATTTATCTTTCTAAAATAAACAATAGAACAATTAATAATGACATTGTTCACAAGTTTACAAAATTCATGAAATTACTAATTCACAAATAAACTTGTATACAAAAATCTTATCAGGTATTACAATATAGTATTTATATTTTTGAACTAGCCCAAAGAAAATTTTTTATGTGAACTAAATATGTTAGATAACCCAAGATAATAAAATATGTATTACATTAGTCTAGAGGTTATATATGCTTTATGTATTATTGTTGTGTGCTCTCTGCTGGACCTATATAGAATTGATTGCGCACCAGAAAGCATGCCTAAGATGTATGATATGATATTGGTGTGAAAATGCATGTTGTAAATAGGTATAACCATGAGTATGCTTGTGATTGTAATGCAATGTTTCAATGGTTGTGTTTTGAATACTAGCTTGAATAGAGATTGGGAATAACTACATGCACCAAGTAGAGGGTACATGATATGAGAAGTTTGGATTAGACGATGATAATGAAAAATTGAAGGTCTATGAAATGTTTTTTGGATTGGACGATGATAATGAAAAATTGAAGGTCTATGAAATGTTTTCACGGTGTGATGTTTGGGTCATACATTTTTCTTTTGGTGTTGAAGTCATACAATCTAATTATTCTCACTTTAAAAAAGTTTAGTTAAATAAATATGTTTTCATAAAAGAATACAAATATGCTTATTATGATTACATTTTCATGGATGAACTTTTAAAGGAAACAAGAGCAAGTAAAATAAGATATTTTAACTATTTTCGTGCAATATACGAGTATACAACTAATATGTTGAAATGAAGTTATTCATGTTTCTTACGTGGACAAGTGTCCTTTGGTAAGATATAAGTTAGACGGACCCTTATAATATAGTTAAAATTCTTTTCACAATTTATTTAGCTAATAAATAAACATATTTCAATTAATATAGTTGCATATGTACACTATTATTGTAGCTATATATATATATATATTAAGATATATTTGTTTTTATTGTATTTAAGAACTTGATGTTCTTGTAAAAAAATAAAAAATAAAAACTTGATGTTCCATTACATAGTTTGTAATCGTTCTTCTGATTTGATATAATTGTTTTCAAATTTTTATATTACATGTGTACTTTCCAATTGCACTAAAATTACATGTACACATTGTACATAATTTTTAAAAAATTTAAAATATTATAATTTCAACTAATACATGTGTCAAAAACATTTAAATTATTTCAATATACTTAAAAGTCCTAAAGTAAAAATTAATTCACAAGATCAATGTAAAATATATATATATAAGAGTTTAAATTTGATATACTGTTAGTGTAAAACATTTTACACTATCATTGTATAGGAAGATGTCACATAATTAAAAAAAGCAAGAGTAACTCAAAGTTTTTACCAATAGTCTGTAGAAAAATCTATAACACCGAAAAATCCATTGTACATCACTTTTTGTCAGTAATAGGGAGTAAAATTTTTCAAATATTGTGTCAGATTTTCAATGGATTTTTTAAAAAAATTTCTATTGAAACAAATTTCTAATGGATTTTTTTTAAAAAAAATTGACAGATTTTTTACCAAAAGTATCTTGCCATTTGAATTTTGGTGTTTGTTTTTAAGAAATATTTTGAAAAAAATTTAATGAACTTTTTTTTTGTCAGAAATATCTTATCATTTGAATTTTGATGCTTATTTTTAATGAATTTTTCAACTTATGGAATCCATCGGAAATAACGAAATTTCTTGCAGTAGTAGACGTTGAAGGAAATTAACTGGAAGAATTAATAAAGATAAAACTTGCAGGAGAAGTTGTAGATTGAGTATTTTTTACTTCAAAAGTATCTTCGAAACTCCTCAAGCATGCTTGTACTTTAGCTAATTTTCTTTATTTTTCTCCCCTTGACCATTTGTTCTCGAGCTCACTGTTGTCCATCTTTCATATATCTTCATCAAAACCACACACGTGCTCTCTCTCCCTTTCCTCCCTCTTTTCTCTTTCCTTTTCCCCTCTTCTTTTTGCCCAAATTGCGTTATACGATCTGTTAAATTTATAGGTTTAAATCTACTAAAAACTTCGTCTGGTCAACAGAAGGCTAGAAATTAAAGATGGATTACTATTAAATTCAACAAGATGCTTCCTTGTGACCTCCTCAACTTGGTTCATCTATTACCGAGTCCAAAAAGCCTTTTTTTTCTTTTTTTATTATCATAATTGCCTTAAAATCATTCCTTGCATGAGACTTCTAAGCTCGTATTTTGGGTTGTTACAAAAACAATTCTTTCTATTTTATTTTTTGACAAAATAGAAGGATAACCACATAACATTACACTCAACAGAAGTTTTAGTATATTCCAACTATAATACTTGTTTTTACTCAATCCAATAAATAAGGTTAATTGTTAATTTTTATAATTTTTAATATTTTAAAAATTGAAAAATCATAATTTCAATATATATAAGTCTCATAAAACTAATAAATAGATAATAAAATTTACAATTAACATACATTTATCGGGTGAGAATAAGAATATATGTTATGGTTGGAACATTTAAAAACTTCTCTACACTCAATTGGGTAGAAGTTACCGGATAGAGAAAAAATTTCTGAACATTCATAAGATTTAGGGCTTTTATGATATAGGATGAGATAATTGATTACACAAAGTCTATATTATATTTTGTAACATTAATTGAAAATTGATTTTATATAATCCATTCTTACTTAATGTTAAATTATTATAAAGACTATATAGTTATATTAAAATCACTGAAAGGAAAAGTGAAATTAATTTAGATACAAATTTTAATATTTATCTTTATCTTTGTTACAATTGCAATTGTAATTAACTAAATTATAGACAAATGCAAGAACATATAATTGTTGTAGAATAAAATTATAAAAAATTATGATTACGAAACCTAACAATACAGTAATACTGTGATTGCGAATCACAATTTAAAGTCATCACACTAGTTTTGAGAGATAGATGAAAGTATGGTATGGTTGTTCATTTTGTTAATTCAGGCCAACATTAAAATAATTTATGGTATGTTTATTTTTTTTCCCCTTCATGATATCTGGCTTCCTCACTGAGATCCGCATTGCTTCTAATCTCCTACAAGTTTTAAACATGCCAAAAAATTTTGTTATCGGAGATACACAAAAGCAATATTCCTTTTTTTATATTCTTTTTTATCTTCTTTCTCATAACTTCATGAAATGATCATCAAAATATATATGAATCGTATAGGAAGACGCCATATAAGTGGCTATTCCCTCACCATGAATTTTAAACTCAATTACAATCCCTTACAGTCAGAGGCAAATTAAATAAGAACAGATATGATTTTAAATTGTGGGTGTAACTATATTTTAATTAGTAAAATTACAAGCAAATACAAGAAAATGCAACTGTTAATTGTTGTAAAGTGAAAATTGTGAAAAATTATTATTGTAGAATGGCCTACAATAACAATGTTGCACACAATATTACAATTACAGACCGTAAATTGAATTCAGGAACAAAAGCAAGACAATGCTAAAGAGTCTCTATTTGAACTACAGTTGTTTTGTTGCAATAGTAGCATATTATAATTACACTGTGCAGAAAAGATAAGCAAACTTATCAATTAGTAGCATCCTCTCTTTCTCAGTATCAACACTAAACCAAAGTTCATACTATATCCAAGTTATTAAGAAAGAAAACAAAGACACAACAGAAACACAAATCATATCATATAAAAACTCAACACTTCATCCATTTCTTGATCCTTATGTATCAACCAAGTTATTATTAGAAGTGGCCGAAGAACGATCCTGAAAAATAAATGCCAAAGTCATTCAAGTTCAGTTAATTAATAAGTTTTAGCTTATGTATAATCAAACCTTAACATTGTCTTCAATCTCTTCATCATCTCCAACCTACAGATTTCAATCAAGGTTGATGAATATCACACTTCTGCTCATGCTAATGGATAAATGATTAAATCCATTAATAATAAATACCATCTAAACATGGTTTGAAATATGTTGCAATTAGTAAAATTGTAAAAAAAAATGAGAAAATGTGACAGTACAGTATAAAATTTTGGTTGTGGTATGGTTTGCAACAACAACATTGCACCCAACATTGTGGTTGTGGATCACAATTTAGAACTTTACATATAAATATATTTTCTTTACCAAAAAAAAAAAGTGTTTATGATCAAATAAAAAATTACCTGGGTTGCACCAAGATCTCAAGAATTCCTGTATTATCTTCTTTTCATCAATGATGCCATGAACAGTGAATATTTTCCTATTATATATCCTTTCATTATGTATGCTAGAATCTATGTTTTTTAATTGCTTGGAATTTATGCTAATTTTTTTTTTCTAAAAATAAAAAAAACTTTGAAAGGAGATATGCATACATACAAATATTTCAAATGATTACTTTTTGATCTTTCTCAAAATTAGTCTGACAAAAAAAAAAACACTCATAGATTTTCAAATTACATAAATATTTTATGTGAAGTATTTTCATGTTTCTCCTAAACTTCTTTTCGTTTTAAAATGCAAAAGTTTGAATTTTTATAAAAATATTTTTGAAAAAGGGAAAAATTCAATTGTATTTATTGAATTGAGAAAGATTTATATTTTTCATCCTTAAAAATGATTATATATTTTGGTAAACATATATGTCTTAATCTCATAAGTGCTTCATGTTTTCAATCTTCTTTTTTTGAAAGGGAAACAAGTTTTTTAAACAAGAGAAAATCAACGAGGGGGAGAAAAACGTTTTTGATATTTCTTGTATATGCCTTAAATATCTTAATTACATAAAATGCATACATAATTTTGTAAATTATTGGTAAATAAGCATGCTTCCAATTTTGTTATCTTTGTTATTCAAGAACATTTGTTTTTACTTGTGCTTTGCCTCATCAAAGGTCATGTAATTATATTTTTTTCCTTAAAATTTTTTTGCATGGTTTGAAGGGGAGCTTTATTTATCTACATTATGGCTCACATTTATTTTCACATGACGGTTTTTTATTTTTACTTACTTATCATGTCAAAGAGATCTTCCCATTCTTACCTAGTGGAAGAAGGTAAAATGCTACGTTCTTTGACATTTTTCTTTGATGATTGTCTTCATATGATCATGGTATGATTTTTTTTTTTTTTTTTTGAAATCTTGTTGGGATCATATGGAAAAGTTATATGTCTTAACTTTCAAAAGATAAGAAGTTTTACTTACAATAATGCTTACCTTTTAAGATCTTTTAAAGACAAAAGAAAAAGATAGAATTGATAATGAAAAATAAGGGGAAGCATTAATAACTTTTTTTATTTGACATCACATGTTTCAATATGTTTGTTTATCCTTTTCATTGATGTCAAATAGGGGGAGAAGGATGATGAAAAGGAAAATATATTGTGTAAATAATATTTTGAATTCTTGTCAAGCTTATTGTTTTAAATCTTTATTGTGAACATATTTTTCTTTGGTGATTTGTCATCATAAAAAAAGGGAAAATTGTTAGTCCCAAGGCTCTACATAATTAGTTTTAATGATGACAAATGAAAAATTATGAATATTTATGTTGAAATAGCAATGCATATCCTTGTGCTATATCATATATAATATGCTAAGTGCTATATCTTTTACAAGTGTTAATAGGCATAGTATGTGTGATTAATCAATATATATATATATATGATTAGATTATAATATATGCTCTTATGCTAATTTGTTTTAGTTATATATTTAATTGAATCGTGCATTATGATAAATTAGATTGGATTAACAATATGAATTGTAAAATTTATGTTTATTTTATAGGATTGTCCAAAGAAGAAAGAGTAAGCATTGGAGTCAAGCTTTAATAATTCTTGTCTTACTCCTCTTTAGAAGAAAGCCAAGGAAGAAGAGTTTTGTTCCAAGTTCTGAAGACTTAGAAGACTATAACTTTGGATACTTCAAAGTTTCAGTAAAACCTTAGAACTTCATTGGATATAGTCTTTTCTTTTAGGTTTAGACTTTCTTTTTAAATAAAATTTTTCATGATTTAAAGTTGAATCTTCATTTTACAAATTCTTAGCTTGCTCTATCATGTTTCTTGGCTAGCCTTGGTTTCACTTGATGAAATCTTTATTTAGGCCTCACTTTAGTTAAAATTTAAAGGTATTGGTTTATTTGATTTAGCTCATTCTTTGAAATTACTTTTGGAAGGTTTGCCTCAAGATTTTTACTCAAAAAGCATTTGGAATATTTCACCAAAAACATTCCATTTTGTTTTTAAATGATTTATCAAATTCCTTAAGCATTGGAATTATGTTTTTGAATTAAAATATAAATTTTGAAATGTTTTAAAAGCCTCTGAAATATTGTCAACAAAAACATTCCAATATGTTCTTAAATAATTTATCAAATTGTTTAAACTTGGAAATATGTTTCTAAATTTGAAATATTTCACCAAAAATATTTCAATTTATTTTTAAATGATTTATCAAATTCTTTAAGATTGGAAATATGTTTTTGGATTGAAATATAAGCTTTGGAATGGTTTTAAATGGCTTTAAAATGAATATTCAAACTTATTTTTCAATCTCCAGGCCTATGATTTGAATCAGAGCTTTTACATTGTATTTATAATCATAATCATAAGAATAAAGCAAGTGAAAGTATGCTTTGAATGCTTAGTGATTCAAATTGTAAATTTACACTAGCTTTTAAGATTCTAATCACAAGTATTTCAAGACTAGTTGAATGTTTGCAATTCAGGATAATTCAAATTGGTATTTGAACTATTTTTCTGTGATTTAAATGGAAGCCTTCAAAACTGGATTTTGCAATTATAATCAAAAATTCAAATTTAAATTCATGATCATGATCGCAATTTTAATCACAAGGGTTAAATTTTTAATAATGATTATTTTACTATGTACTGTGCTCTATTGTTATAAATATCCTTTTTATACATTTTCTTAGCAAAAAACAAAAAAAAACCTAGTTTTTAAGAGGCAAATATTTTCTTTTAATTTGTGCTTTAAATTTTTAGCTAATTTATTTTATATGAGCTAGATTTAATTGGTTCCATACCTATTGAGCTTCAATTTGCAAATTTGAAGTGTAAAAGTTCTTCAAATTTTTGTCTTTCAAACATATCTAGATTTTCTAGGGTGTACCTTATCTAGGATAGAAAGAATGGTTGAGCTCTTTATTTCCTTTTTTAAGTAAGTGGTTTTCTTGATTGTGATTGAGCACACTATAAAGGCTTCTCTTTATGCATGTTTAAACTTGTAGGGATTGATATTTATTGATTTCAAGCTTGGTCAAGAGCTTGGAAGTGGATATACATTTTGAAGACTATTTTTCAAGAGGGAACCACTGTAAATCATATGTTTAAATCTCTCTATTCTTACTTTCTTTATTTTTCTAGCAATTAATATCGTGATGTCTAGTTTTACTCTTGTTGAATATTGAGATTGTCAGATGCTTTATTTTTTATTGTTGAACTTTGTTGAGTATTTTGTGTTTTATTGCCTAAATGTTGGTATGCTTAAAAGAAGTGATTTCCTTCTATGAATATACTCATTAAGACCTTGTCTATATATAGTTAAATAAGTTGTTTTACATAAGTGTTTTGATTTATTATTCCTTGTGCGTAAACATTTTAATCAAACTATCTTAAGTTTGTTTGAACTAAAATCATTTGTGACTTTCCAAAATTAAGAGATTTTCAAAAAGAACAACAAAAATTATGAAAGTTTTTAAAACACCTAATTCACCCTTCTCTTATTTGAAACATTAGTTATTGTTCATAGAATTTATGTATATTATTCATATAATTTAGTTAAAATATGTTTTGAATGAACTTTTAAAGGAAAAAAAAAAGCAAGTAAAACAAGATATTTCAACTATTTTCCTGTAATGTATAAGTGTAAAACTAATATATTGAAAGGAAGGAATTTATGTTTCTTACATTGACAAGTGCCATTGGTAAGATATAAGTTAGATCACACACCCACTAATAATATTGTAAAAATTCTCCTCACATTTTATTCAGCTAATAAATAAACATATTTCAATTAATATAGTTAAATCTATACATTATTGTTTTAGTTCATATATATATAATATGATTTTAACATTTTATTTATGATAATTATGAAATATTTAAATTAATTTACTTTATGTGCATAATCTATTATCTATGAATATATTCAAAGTAAATATGTGTATGTGTGTAAAAGGAAAGATTATTAATATTTTTATCTTTAAAAACTATGAGTTGTTTCAATTGCATTTAAGAACTTGATGGTCTTGTCAAAAAAAAAAAAAAAGAACTTGATGTTCTTAAGGAGACATAATTTGTAATAATTCTTCTTATTTGATATAATTATTTTCAGAGAATTTTATATTACATATGTACTTTCCAATTGCCTGACATTACTTGCACACGTTGTACATAATTTTAAAAAAATATATTATAATTTCAGCTAATACATATATCAAAAAATTAAAATACAAAATAGAGTTTAAATTATTTTGATATACTTAAAAATCCTAAATTAAAATTATTACACAAGATTAATGTAAAATATATAAATTAATAAGATATGTATAAATAATCAACAATTGAACCTTTTTAAGTTAAATCTTAGTTTTTAAATGAATGAAGATGTGTACATTCTTCCTTTCATATAGGTACATTGGAAATAAACTTAATATTTTTATTTCAATAGGTAAGACTTATACAAATAATTAATTAAATAATATTTAATATTAAAGTAGGATTAATACAAGCATATAATTAGATTATTCACACCTCTAAACTTAAAATATGGCAAGACATCCACTGCTTCCCCAATTTCCTTTAGAAGAAAAAATCATTATCAAAACAAATTAATCACAAGAACTAAACCAAGATTATAAGAAAGAATGACACTTTGATGTGTAACTTACTGCTTATAACAAATTATGCAAATTTTAGGAAGTAGTTTCCATCACGTTATGCATTGATTTAGTTTGTATTTTGTGAAAATAAAAATAAAAATATATATAGTTAAAACCTAAATGACACATAATAATACATCAAATTTGATTTTGCATTTGAATGTTATCAGATATAATAATCTAATATCTTCTTTTACATTCATATTATTGAAAAAACCATACAAAAGTCTATTTTTTTCAATTTCTCATTCTTCTCTAATTATAATTCTTTTACGATTTTTCAAAACTTCTAAAAAACCATTTCATGGGAGAAGATTTTAGAACTAGATTTAACAAATGAAATTATAAAATTAAAGTAGAAGAGTAACCTCTATCATAGTATGTGCTTATAGAGTAAAAGAAGCGCCAAAATCACAGTTATAAACAAAAGTAGTGAATGACAACTATTACCTTTGGTGTGAAATAAGTAGTGTGGATTGAGTGGGGACAGCAAAATTCTAAAACATAACGGACTAAGATATGCTTTCTTGGGTGTTTATACCTTTGAAAAATCATCTAGGGATACAATTTTTTTTATTTATCTTTTTAAAAAAGAATTTAAAATAATAATAATAATAATAATATATTTTTACTTCATAAAAATTATTCTTTTTGATTGTTTGAACTGGGAGACCAGTGTCAGGCTTAAAATTTTAGATTTACATAAATAAATATTTAAATCATCAATAAATTAATAAAATTAATATTATACCAACTGAAGTTTTTTGGTTTAATTATAATTTTGATCCTAGTAATATATTAATTTCACATTTTGATTCCCTTAAATATAACATTCTATTTTGATTCTTGAATATACTAATTATACATGTGAAGCCTCGCACCAATATATCAGATTTAAAATTTGATTATGATATATAAGCTAAGTACTAATTACTGAGACAATTCGGGCTAACCTTTGAGGCCATGTGATTCAATCTAGCTTGTAATTGGATTAGTCAGGCATGAATTGTGACAAATGGCTTAGGATTTAGAATTTATGGCACTAACCACTTGTCAACTTTAGTTGGTATAGATCATGAATCATGGTACATTGATAGGCCTAACGTAGTACGGTAAGCATTTAAGTGGAGGAGATTGTGAAGCTTACATGGATTAGGCTTAGTATCAGGATATGATAGACATTATATTTGATATATAAGCATTAAGTATTAACTATTAAGACCACTCAGACTAACTTTTAAAGTCATGTGATTCAACCTAGCTATCAGTTGTCTTAGTTAGCTTGGGTTGTAATAAGACCAAATCAAGTCCATCTTAGTCATTTTCGTCAAATTAAAAATTAAAAGTTCTAATTGACACATGAAGTTTCAATAAGCTCCAAATTGATAGCCACTTGGAGAGAAATTAAAGGGTTATAATGTGGTCGCAGTTGTGACTGCAATTCATTTTTTTGTAGTTGCGGACACTACAGTAGTGAAATTTAGTATGTGTTTGGCGCGTCAAAAAAGCTAGCTTTTAATTTCTTGACTTAGTCAAACAGCTCTTTTTTCTTATTTTAAAGGTGTTTGGTACATTAGCTTTTTGAAAAAAAAGTTCTCTTTTAAGAAGCTACTCCAAGTAATGTTTAGCTTATTAAAATAGAACTTTTAATTATTTTTTCCAAATTTATCCTTTTTTATTTTAATTAATTAATAACTCACTTCCAATTAATCAATATAAGCACCAAATTATTTGAAAAGATAATCTATGGAAAAAAAACTCAAGCTCTTTTTATTTATCAATATTTTTTATAATATTATACTATTTTTAATATTTGTTCTTTTTTCACAAAGCTAAAAGGAAATAAAAAAATCATATATCATTACATATTTAACTTACATTCATTAATTTAATATAAATAAAAAATAAATAAGTAAATAAATATGTGATGTAATTAAATATAATTAATTAAATTTTAAGTAATTATATTCTTATTTTAAATATCTTAATTATATCAATTT
>JANHAO010015893.1:0-14617 GCA_026873985.1 Saraca asoca | reverse complement strand
TCGACCCGTATTCATCGGTTCTTTACTACAATTACACCGTGCGCTTGCGGCTATTTTAAAACGTGCAACAAGTTTGTGCACATCACCTGAGAGTAGCCCAAGAGCAGTAGAAGGACCAGCTAAAAGGATATCCATATTGCTCTGCCTTCCTCTCGCATCATGGGGCGACCTTAGCTCAAGCTCGTACATGATAGAGCAAGCTCAACCTTGTCATTTGAAAGACTCGCCCTCAGACCGAAAGATTCGATGTGCAAGGTACGGTCAGCGACCTAAGAGCTCGCTGAGCTATAGACCGCAGGAGACTAAGTCATATCATGCCCAATAGATACTTGGGACCTACCTGCAGAATGCAATCTGCAGCAGTCGAAAAAGAAGATTTAGTTTGTCTATATTGTCTTGCACATTTAATGATTGATGTATAAGATTTACTGCATATAAAATTACTATTGTAATGTGCAAGAGTGGGCTAAAACCACCACACTCGAGGTTGAATGTTCCGGTGAAGTTAGCCAGGAGCAAATTTCGCATCGCCATCTACATGGCTGGAACATTAAACCAAACTGCCAAGTCTCTAAGTAGGGACTGGGGGGCTTGGGCATTTTGGTAGAAGACCTCTTTCAAAGAGTCAAGCATTTGGAGGAGCACCCTTAAGTTCAAAATGACCAAGGTAGCTTTGGGGAGTGAACCCCATTCTTTAGAGAGATTATGGAGGAACCCTTCCTGTGCAAGCTCAAAATCCTAGCCATTTCGCTATATGACAGAGATAGTGACCCGCACAACCATCTGGACCTATTCAATATCCAAATGGATGTTCAAGCTTGTAATCCCTTAGTCAGGTGCCGCTTCTTCCCTACTACTCTGGGTGAAGTCCTTAAATGTGGTTCAGGAACCTCCCAGCTCGCAGCATCAGCAATGGGGAGGAATGCCAAGAAAAGTTCATCGATTAGTACCGAGTGCTGAGGAGGCAGCTTATGCCTCCGTGCCACCTCGCTATAGTCTTCCAGGGTAAATAGGAAACGCTGAAAGACTATATCATCCATTTTAGGCGTGAGGTCAACAATGTCGAGAAATCTTCAGATGAAGCCATCCTGACTACCATCTCAGTGGGACTCTGCAGAGATGGAAAGCTATTCAAGAGTTTGCACAAATCCCCAGTTAGCAACCTGGGTGAGTTTTATGAGTGGGCTGCAAAACAAATCAGATGAGAAGAGACCTTCAGTTCACAAAAAACTGAAGCGAGTAGCTCAGCTCAAGATAATAAGAGGAGTAACCATGGGAACGAGAATGACAACCCTGAGTGCCAGCTTGCTAAGAAGAGCAAGGATAAATGACCCCCATTTTCAGGTTGTCATAGCACCTACAGCATCTGATATGCTTAGGACAAGATCTTTGCAATGAAAAGGGACAAAAAGGATTTCAGAAAGCCTCCACCCTTGAAGACTCCCAACAAGTCTAGACTCAATCGAGGGAAATTCTGTGTGTATGACAACTAGTTCGGGCATGTTACCTCAGAGTGTTGGGCACTGAGGGATACTATTAAAGATCTCATCAAAAGAGGTCGCTTGCATGACTATGTTGTGTAGCCTTCTAGGCAGCAGCTTGGGCCTTCTCGACAGGACACTGAGCAAGAGCAATCTCCTACTATCAGGACTATCTTTTAACCTTTTAAACTTTTGTAATCTTTGTGAATTATGTAACCATTTCGAATACCACTACTAATTTTAAATTTTCTTTGAACAGGTGATTAGCCTAACTAGCACCTTTTATTTGGGCACAAGATCACCCCAACCACAAGATCGGTCACCCTTTCATTTGAGCACGAGATCGCTCACTTATTAATTTTGTAACTCTCATGCGAACTTAATTATGTCACAGCTTTCATGCGAACTTATTTATTTGAGCACGAGATCAGCCCAAGGATGAGGTCGCTCACTTATTGATTCTGCAGCTTTCATGCGAACTTAAATTATTTCATAGTTTTCATGTGAACTTATCTTATTATTTTATGATTCCCATACTAACTTGTCTATTTATTTGGCCATAGGATCGGCCCGAGCATGAGATCACTCTATTCTGTAAATCATCCTATCTTTTGATTATACGCAGGTCGCACAGATTGTTCAAACCAAAATATTTATATGAGAAACAAAAACAACAAACAAAAATGGCAAAAGGAAAGTTTATTCATCAAAAGACTTCAACGAGGCAGTGTTACATTAGAAAGCCTTGAATACAAGCTGACCAAAATACAAAAGGAAAAACTTATGACTAAGGAAAAGGACCGGCCATGAAGGGCCATACTTTGGCTAACTAGAGCTCATGCGCCACCAAGGCCTTCAAATTTCCCTTCCAATGCACAATCAATGGCAGCACTGTTGCTCCTTATTTTTCTAGCCTCCAGCTCCTCATGAAGAAAGCAAATCAGGAAGCGTCAGGAGCTTGGCTAGCTGAACAATTGCCTCACGGTGGAGCCGAGAGGATGCAGTCTGAGATCCATATGAGATCTCCCCATGTTAGCAGAGAAGTCAAATCTTCTAAGATCTTTATGAAACAGATAATACATGCCTCTATGGAAGGCCAGAATGCTGGGAACGGTGGTGATTTGTCAGGAAACTCCATGGTTTGCTCAGTGCAAAAACAGAAGGGATTGCCTTTCCCTTATATAGAGCCAGATCCATCTCCCCAACTACTAAAATTTACTGCCTTAGAAAAGGCTAAGTTTGACTCAACAACTGCTTGGCACATGCCACAAGAAGTATGGCCTAGAGCAGGCAAAATGATAGTCTCGGGAGAAGACTTTGACTGATCAAAAATCAAAGAGTTTCAACTCCCAGTTCATGAAGCAAGTTGAGAGTCGGGGGGCTTATGTTGTATGTGAAAATTGGCTTAACCTGAGCAGGCCTACGAGTAGCCCAAGATTAGTAGAAGGACCAGCCCAAAGAATATTCGAATAGTTTTGCCTTCCTCTCGCATCGCAGGGTGACCTCAGCTCAAGCTTGTACATGACTGAGCGAGCTTAACCTTATCATTTGAAAGACTTGCCCCTAAGCCAAAAGATTCAGCGTGCGAGGTACGGTCAGTGACCTGAGAGCTCACTGAGCTCAAGACCGTAGGAGACCAAGTCATATCATGCCCAATAGATACTTGGGACCTGCCTGTAGAAGGCAATCTGCAGCAGCCAAAAAAGGAGATTTAGTCTATCTATATTGTCTTGTACATTTAATGATTGATGTAATAGATTTACTGCATATGAAATTACTATTGTAACCTCCTCTCCTTTATAAATATGAGGAAGGAGCCCTCCATAAAAGAGGGGATGATCCGGGATGTAGGCAGAAACTCTGCCAAAATAGAAACAGAGAACCTGAGTGTTATATCTTTGTAAAAAATACCATCTGAATAACACGCTACTATGGACATAGGGTCTGGTGATATCCGGATTTGGCCAAACCACCTTAAAAACCTTATGTCTTCTTCTCTACTCTTCCATGCTTTTCTGTGTATTTTTGTTGATTCATTATATTTGAACCAGCCAAAGGTCAGAGATCCCGAAGAATCCCTCTGTTGGTCGGAGTTTGGCTCAACACCAAAATCTGACGTCAACAATAGGCAACACTTATCAACTATTGTCATATATAATAGGCAATGGTCACTACAAAAAATTTTGCATTTAGTAGTGTTTTTTTGTGTGCATTTAGCGGTAGTTTTGACCACTACTAATACACTTCATGATAGTTTTTAGAACTACCATAGATGCAAGCATTAGGAAGTATTTGGCGTTGGTTTTTGTGTATTTAGTGACGATTTTTAAAAACCACCAAAACATAAACATAGCTATGGTTTATTGGTAATTTGTGGTGGTTTACTCAGTGTTTAGTAGTAGTTTTCTAGAATTTTTGTAAAAAATTTGTTTTCGGTGCCTATCCATGTTGCGTTTAAAGGCTGTTATCTAAATTTTTTTCAAAAAAATATTTTTTGTAGTGATTTTCACTACATTTAGTAGAAATTTTCTAAATTTTGTTTTTAAAAAATAGTTTTTGCAATGGATTTCACTGCAATTAGCAACAATTATTCAAGTTTTTTTTTAAAAAAAAATTATCGCTAAAATTAATTTTTAGGTTTTTTTCCCCATCCTAATTTTTTTGCATCTATTAACCTGTTAACCTGCTACAAGAATAATTTATAATAAATGCATATATTTTGAATAAATGAAATTAAATACAAAATTTGTATTAATAATAAATATTTAAGCATGAGTTAGTTAAACATTAAAATTCAACAACTCTACATAATTTGACAATTAGAAGGAAGAAATCAAGGTGGTGTGTCATCACTATCATAGGAAGAGGGTCTTACATCTGCAGTATATCCACTTCTTGCATCGGTGGCTGTAAATTAAAAGTTGAGCAAGTTATTATTCTAACCATGAGATTAACCAAAAATACATTAAAATTTATTATGTATGCCTTATTTGCAGAAAATCATTTATAGCAGCAAATATATGTAGAAAATCATTCACAACAGTAACAAATGCATCAAACATAGCAGGTATTGTCCAATTTCTAGAAGCTTGTTCTAACTTATGATTTATATGTAGCAAATACAATAGGAACAAACACAACTAATCTATTGACTAAGATCTAGGTCCACAAAACCAAATTTTACAATGCTAAAATCCTGAGGATCGAGGTCTGCCTGGTTAGGATCAGGGATATTAACATCCCGAATTCACCTGACGATCGAGGTTCGCCTGGTCAGGTTCGAGGACCTCACCCGATGATCGAGGTACGCTTGGTTAGGTTCGAGGAATGATGCTAAAATCTTGACGATTGAGGCTCGCCCGATCAGGATCAGGGATATTGGAATCCTAACCTTACTTGACGATCAAGATTTGCCCGATTAGGTTCGAGGACCTCACCTGATGATCGAGGTCCACCTGGTCAGGTTTGAGGACCTTACTCGGTAATCTAGGTATGCCTGATCGAGTTCGAGGAACAATGCTAAAATTCTGATGATTGAGGTTTGCCCAGTCAGGAGCAGGGATATTGAAATCCCGACCTCACCTGACAATCGAGGTCTGCCCAGTTAGGTTCAAGGAGCTCACCTGACGATCGAGGTATGCTCGGTCAGGTTCGAGGAACGATGCTAAAATCCTGATGATTGAGGTCCGTCTGGTCATGATTAGGGATATTGAAATCCCGACCTCACCTAACGATCGAGGTACACTCGATCAGGCTTAAGAGACAATACGAGGTTAACAAATGGTCGTGACCTACCAGAAGAGATCGTAGGAGAAAGGCTTAACCATACTAAAAGATAAGAAGGGAACTTCCTGCCGAAATTGCAATTTCCAGTCTGCGAAGCGAACTGAGAGTTAGGGGGTTTATGTTATGGGTGGTCCCTGAGAAAAAATAAAAAGAGCTCACTATGGACCAAAACAAATGCAAAGCCTAAAAGCACAACTAGCTCAGATCGGGGTTGCTCAGCAAGAGTCATAGACCAACAAAGCACGAGCAAAGCGAGGACTAGATCCATCAAGGAAGACCCTGGCTCGCTTGAGCATGAGCACCAAGGACATCCTCTATGAAACTAGCCAAATGAGCTGAGTGAGTTCCATCAACACCTCCTTGGGTCGCTAAGGTAGTAAGCTGAGAATATGTACAAAAGGTCCAGTCAGTCACCAGAGATATATGTCCCTCAACTGACACATTATCATTCAGAATGACACATTAGCCCCCCAGATATTCGATAGTGATTCACCCAGCATTTATTATCTGATGTCAAGCATTAAATGCCTAGAGCGGCGTATGTAATCATTCTGCAATCTGTAAGATTACACTTGTAACCCTCCTTATGTCTATAAATGATCATGGAGAACTGTTGCATGAGGCAAGTGGGAGATTACATGTAAACACTCTGCTAGAATAGAGAAAGGCCCAGTGAGAAAGCATTGTTGTAACCTTGCAAAACCACATAGAATCGCTATTCTTCAATTGATAATACAATTCAGCATGGACGTAGGGGCCTAAATAGGCTTTAACTGAACCACGATAAATCTTTATGTCCATTACCTATTCTCCTTCCTCTCTTCTTCTATCTTCCCTGATCAATACCTATATCTTTTAATTAATAGTTTAAGGTTCTCAAGAATCGACTTTGTTGATTGAAATATTGGATTCTTAGAACCACATTTCACCATCAACATAATCCATCAGCAACAATCAACAAACATAGCCAATCCAAGTCTATACAAGCTCATTTATCTAGCAAAAGAGAAAATCAATGCAGAAAATCATTCACAGCAGCATAGAGTATGAAATTAGTACCCAGCTAACAATTTACATATTTGTTGCAAAGCTCATTCAGCTAGTAAGGGAGAAAATCAATGTAGAAAAATCATTCACAATAGCACATACATATGAAATTAGTACGCAACTAGCAATTTGCATATTTTCTGCAAAGAACATTCAGCTAGCAAGGCAGAAAATCAATGTAGAAAAAGTCCAATTCCTAGAAGCTAGCTCTAACTTATGATTTATATGTAGCAAATACAATAGCAACAAACACAGCTAATCCATCAGCAATAATCAACAAACGTAGCTAATCTAAGATTGTACAAGCTCATTCAACTAACAAGGGAGAAAATTAATGCAGAAAATCATTCACAGTAGCACATAAATTATGAAATTAGTACACAACTAGCAATTTGCATATTTGCTGCAAAGCGCATTCAACTAGCGAGGTAGGAAATCAATGCAGAAAATCATTTACAATAGCACATAGAGTATGAAATTACTATGTAACTAGCAATTTGCATATTTGCTACAAAGCACAGTCCACTAGCAAGGTAGAAAATCAATGCAGAAAATCCAATTCCTAGAAGCTAGCTCTAACTTACAATTTATATGCAACATATATAAACAAACACAACTAATCCATCGGCAATAATCAACAAACATAACCAATTCATCATCAACAAGTAGAGAGAAGAATAGAAATTTACTAGTGGAGGTGGGCTATCAAATTAGCAATTTCTTTAGGCTTTGTCCCAAACATTTATTGAAAAACTAATGCCAAAGCTCCCTCCATAGCCAATCGCCTTTCATGTTCAGAGGTCAACTCTACCTCCAAACTTTGGACTCTCACCTGCATCTGCTCACTAGAACTAGGGTTATTGAATGCCAAGCCATTGAACTGTTGAGAAGCTTTGACAAACACATTTGAAGGCCAGCATGCTTTACGTGGCCGTGTGAGTCCATTATTACTTTGCATTGGCAAGAGGTCATTAAACCTAGGTGCCGCATACCATTGCATGAGCTCATTAGGTTTTTGCATGGTCTTTTGGGTGAGCTCTACTACTGGTGCATACTGAATCCGGCTTCATCTTATGGCTACATGAGCTCATCTTCAAGCCGAGGTGTTGCATGGTCGTTGTGTAGGCTCAGCATGGAACCGAATTGCTGCAGACCAAAGGTCTAAGTTTTGAACATCGAACAAAGACACTCGTGGTTGGCTGCAAAACCATTGCAAGGCTAGAGCTTTTAACCCCGAGTGATGCCATCCTACTTAGGCTTGCAGAGACTCATCCGGGGGGAGTTCATGGTGGTGTTTCGGCCATCTGCATGGCCGTGAGCTCCGAGCTCCTATATGCTAAAGAAAGCTTGCCATCCTAATCATTGAACTCCAAGTTGCATATGATTGCTACATACGAGCACGTCACAGACTTCATGGCTGTGTGATCTCGTCACTTCTCTCGCTGCATAGCCATCACGTTCACGTCAAACCCCTCCTCTATTCAAGGTGGCTGTGAGCTCATGAATGAAGCGAGCTATGACAGATCGCTGCTGTAGGCTTGGCATTGTACCGAGCTGGTACTAGCTCCATAAGATGAATGCTGCACGTGGGAAACTTTACGTCGAAGCAGGCCGCAGCTGGATAAATTTGAACTACTACAGGATGGCTGAGGGCTTGGCAGGCCTCGAACTACTGCATGGCCAAGGGCTTTGAGCTGCTTGGGTCCGCTATCATACGAATTTGACGTCAAACCATCAATGTCTGGCCAAAGAGTATGGGCTTCATCGTCTTTTGGTTTCATTGCACAAATACTGCATGAGATAGCTATGGTGCAAAAATGCTATACATGACCAAGCAAAGCTCGTCATTGGAGATTCCTCATTGCGTGGCTGGAAGCTTCTTATTTCATGGTAGCATAATCAAGCTCATGGCCGTGAGCTCACCATCATGTGGGCTGATGGGTCACTGCTGCATGAGCACTATGCCAGACCTGGACTGCATAGTTGCATGCATGTTCATCATCAACTAAGGTTAGTGCATGGTCGAGTGGGTGAGCCCCATACTATGCTCACGTCTAAAACCAAGCTTGATGCTGCTTCTGCCAATGGTTCTACGAGTGCAAGTTTATCATCAAGCATGGTTTTCGTCAAGTTCCAACTGAGCTTTGTAGTGCTACTGGAGCTGGCGTAGCGAGACCTCCACAGTAAATTCTTTGTCTAATCATTGAGCTTCACGAGGATTGTAGGTGTGAACCTGAGGCTTTTGGATCTAGTATAAGTGACTGGTCTTAGTTGGAAGGAGGATTGTTTGATGTTGTCAATGAAGTGAAACCCTTTTCTCTTTTTAAAGCACCACATGACCATCATACTTTCTTTCACGATGGGCACCTAGACCATCTTCCATGCAAATTGAGTTATGGCCTCATCATCCAGGGTCATAAGTTCAGCCATGAACATTTGTTGTCAGGAGGAAGCTACTCGGGTATATGACTTACCCATACGAGAATTCAAACTCCCTTTTTGGTTTTCCTCAGGAGCATAATGGCACAAGGCAGCCCCTTGTAAGAGGTTTGTTACATTTGGATCAATTGAATCTGACGAGCTCGATATGAGTGGAAGCCAATTGGTGGCAATCCAAATGTTACCAATATTCATCATTCTCAGTTTCTCCGCCATAGAGAGATTTGTCCAGCCAGTGTCAGGAGTAACATGCAAAATACAAACGTGCAATTCCATTAAGTTCACTACAATTAACAGCTCAACTATATAGCTCCTGGGGATATTAATAGTGAGGGCAGCCTTGTAAGGGGTATTTGCATGCTTTTCCTCTAGGGCATCATTCCTAATGACTGAATGAAGAATAAACAAACTCCAGTTTTCACAACTCCTAGCATTGGAGAAGCTATGGCATTCACAGTAGTATAGTTTTCCACACTCATAGCTTCTTGAGAGAAGCTTGGAAAGCCTCCATTTCATCGGCCTACTTCTTTGGTCTAGCCTAACATTAGTTAGTCCAAAAGGATTGAGCACCCGCCAGCCATTCAAGTAGAAAAGAAGTAAAGAAGGTTTAGGAGCAGCTTTCAAGAACCAATCCTTATGCACGAGGGACACTGAAGCCAGTTCCATTGCAAGCCAAAGCAAACTTGTTGGCGGATTGCCATTTCAGAATAGTGTGAGCTTGTGGATGAACTAGCTCCCTCGAATGATTAGCGAACTCAAGATTGGACCTTAGAGCTGTTTAGCCTATGAGCTTGTCTCCAGAAGTGTTGTTGTATGGCTAGTGCCATCTTGTTGCATGGAGGGACCTGTGGTGGCAAGTCCTAATGCTACATGCCCGATCTTATCATTGTGGAAGTTACTGCACTGCTATTGTGTGGAAGTTCATTGTTGGAGCTAAGTTGTTACATGGTTCTTCTGTTAACACTCTGCATGGGTTGGCTACAAAGGCTGCTTTGGAGGAACCCAGTTTCGAGCAATCATTTTATAACCACAATGGTCCCATTGGAAGTCATGTTGTTCCATGTAGAGGAGCTTTGTCGTCAGCAATGGATGTGATGCTGGAGGAGCTTTGGCTGGTCGTTGTAGTGCTTCCTTGCTCCCCTTGGGGTTGGCATCATCATGAGCCTATTCACAGCGGTTGGTAGTTGGAGAAATTTTTAGTCTTGATAATGTGTCACCAGTTGTTTGTCCTATGAGGGAGCTTCTTGTGGTTCGAGGGGCCTTCGCCGATCCTGTGCTTTGTGCCTGCTACATAGACAGTTTAATTAGTCACCATTGGCAACATATTTGCCTTTGTAAAATGAAAATTCAACAATAGTTGTGTACAATATATATCAGGATAATCAGTCCTCGACATAAGAAATTTGAGCCAATCGGCTTAAATCAATAAAATTCCATTTAAAGGGCATGTGCTGCATTGCCAATCGGTCATACTGGCTCACGCAAGAATTCTTCTTGTAATTAGCGCATTACTTGGATGCGAGGTCTTGAGTTCGTCCGCACAAGAATTTTGTACAGGGTTAGCACATTACTTGGATGTGGCTCGCACAAGAATTCTACGTGTGGCTAATGCATTACTTGGACTTGAGATAATTATTTGGCCCCCCGACCTGCACAAGAATTCTGTGTGGCTAGCATATTACTTGGACACAAGGTCGTTCCATGCAAGAATTATGTGTGGGGTAAGAACATTACTTGGACACGGCTCGCGTAAGAATTCTATGCTTGCTAGCGCATTACTTGGACGAGAGATAATTATTTGGCCCTTGGCTCATGCAAGAATTTTGTGCATGGTAGCACATTACTGAGACGCGACGTCGTTCCGCACAAGAATTCTGTGTGGGGCAAGCACATTACTTGGATGCAGTTGGCACAAGAATTCTACGCATAGCTAGCGCATTACTTGGATGCAAGATAATTATTTGGCCCCTGGCTCGTGCAAGAATTCTATGCGTGGTTAGCACATTACTTGGACGCAAGGTCTGTATATAAGGATTCTGCACTGTTGCATGACTAGAATGTTATTATCTATAGACAAGTTTCATGCAATCACACCTTATTTCTCTTTTTACGCATTGTACTTGCTTTGAAGATCAAGGTTTGGTTCTAGGAGTGCAACTTTGGTGTCCTATTCAGCTCTAGAAGCACTTGAGTTATGTGGTGATTGGTTTCTGCCAGCCTTGAATATGGCCACTCGCTAAGTGGGACCGCTAAGCTGCTTAGTCCGAATGAAGTGGCTGTCAGTTGTAGTGTTCGACCTTGGCTCATAGTAGTTGATACACTTCACTGTGGCACAATAGTTGGTGCGATTGTATGGCCATCGTATGCAAGATCGCTTATGAGGTGATATACCCTCTGGCCCAAAATGATGCCGCCATCACTGTTGAGCGGATGGTGTGAACTTAAGTTCGAGCTTGACTTTATTGTATGGCTATTATAGGTAAGCCTTGTTGATGTCCTGCTAATTGAGTTTATCATCGAACCTGATCTTCGTACACGATCGTTGCATGAGCTCGTGACCAAACCTCCCATTGCATGGCGGGCATGGGAACTCATCGTCATGCTTACATCAGAGCAATGCTGCTACTGCTAAAATTAATCTTGCATGTGTGAACTCAATGTTAGGCAGTTAATGCATGGCGGTGCAACCTCGTCTTCAAACTAAGTCAAGCTGCACGATCACTGCGTGAGGCCAGCATCGGATACAGGCTTCGTATGATCACTGGATGAGATCATCATCTATGTTGCATAGTTGCACATGCTCGGTAGCGAAGAGGAATTAAGAGTCTTGTCTTGGTGCACTCGTATCCAAGCACTTGGGGGGTCACATCTCGACCATGCAAGAATTGCATGGGTTAGCTTTCTCTGGGTTGTGTGGGATAGTAGGAGTGTGAGTTGCTTCTTATTCGCACCAAGCCGCATGGATGCAAGGTCTGCTTCAGCTGTGAGGCTGCATGGAAACCACGAATTCATCAACAAGAGTTATTGCTGATCACGTGAAGTTATATCATGACTTTGGCTTGTTGCATGTACATGACTTTTGCTCGGCACACAATCAAGGGCAAGGCTGCTCGTTGTAGTTTGGCTGCTCACTATAGTTTAGTCGTTCGCTGCATGCTACTAGGTGTGTTGCATGCTACTTGTTGCAGTTCAAAGGCAACATAAAGCCGTAACTCGTTCAGAGAATCAGGAAGCGGTGCATGTACTGCATGAGGTTCCCTCGACTGATACATGTCTGGACGTGTGAAGTCTTGCATGGAGACTTCATGAGGTTGTCGTATGAAGGCCGTAGCTCGGCCTATCTTGACCCCTTAAATCTCCGTGCATGCAAGCTGCCCCAGCTATGTGAAGCTGCGTGAAGCTGCATGGATATATATAGGTTGTATTTTGGCCGTGAGACTCTGTGGAAAAGAGTTGCACGGATTCGGCTCACTGCAAAGGGAAGTTGCTCACCACGCACACTTTGGCTCGCTGCATGCACCTCACAAGTTTGAAATGAGCCTTCCTTCATACGAGTCTGAAACCATCCTCAAATCGTTGAATGCCAAGAGTTTGTCAAAGACTCATGCAAGGCCGACACCATACTAATGCTCGTAGACACTTCCTGTGTGCACGAACCCAACGTGGATGTCTAGCCTCCAATTTTCATTTAAGCAACACATGGACACCACCAAAAGATATTTCAGTCACCTTATACTTGCTGCGTAGTATACTCTCCTAGAGTTATTAGACCCAGCTGCAGCTCATGCATTGGAGATGGGTTTGGACTTAAATAAGTTCGCTAGGGTGGGATGAGAAACATGACTGGTCACAAGACAAGAACATGAGATAGTGGTGGATGTGGACTGTGTTGAGAAGATGAGCTTGGTTAGCTTGCGCATGATGTCTACATGGCTCTGTGAAATATGGCAGTGGAGAACTTGGTGTGATAACGAAGAACCTGATATGGTGATCAACAACTAAATGTAGTTGAGCAGAAAATCAACTAGAAAGCAGATGAGGCCCTCCTTCTAGCGCCAAAATGTTGACACCAAATTCTAATCAACCGTATATTCTTGTTACCTCAAGCTACAAACTATTTGAAAATGGAGTAGATAGAAGTAGACAACAACAACAACAACAAGAAGAACAGTGGGAACATAGGGTTTTTTAACGTGGTTCGGCCAAATTTGGATGGCACTGGACCCTACGTCCATAGTTGATTTTATTTATGAATGAAAGTTATAGGATAACAGTGTTTATTCATGGCTTCCCCCATTTTGACAAAGCTTCAGCATACATTCTCGAGGATCCCTTTAATACAATGGCCTATCCCCTTATTTATAGAACCAAGGGGTACAAATATAATTTAATAGATTATAAATATGTTACATCACATAATAAATGTAAAAGACATCTTAGGCTCCTGCAAGTTGGCTTCTGCAGGTTACTTTCAATGGGTAGGCCACGTGAGTTGATGTTTGCTGGGGAGGTGCTAGAGCTCTCCTTTGAGGTTAAGTGCTGGGAGCTAGCTGAGGTAGAGAGTTAGCTGAGGTAGTGAGCTAGCTGAGGATACAACCTGAGAGGTAGCTAAGGTAGCGAGTTGGGAGCTAGCTGAGCGACCTAGAGCTAGTTGAGGGCTGCAACCTAAGAGCGAGCTGAGCGACCCGGAGCTAGCTAGGGACTATGACTTGCGAGCTAGCTGAGCGATATGGATGACTTAGACCCTTCCAGCTGCACTTGAGCTTTTCCCAGTCCACCTCACATGGTACCAAAAAACACCTATAACAAATATAAATTATTTTTATACTCATACAAGTTGTGAAAGATATATATTTTGATGATATGACACAAAGAAGCTTGAATAAAATTTTAGCATTTTCTGGGTATGTCTTTGATAACAATAATTACTATAATAGAGTAGGAAAGTGGTAGGAAAATGCAAGTAAACACAAAATTCAACATTCATGTGGATGGATGCAAATGGGAGTGTAAATAAAGCCACCAAAAAATGGTCAGACAATAGAAACACCCCCCTAAAAAAATTGTCATCCATTAATATGTTCATTCTGTAGGTACAAGTATCATACATGTAAGATGCATGCAAGATAACCTACAAGTTGTGGTTGGACATATTAAGGCATCAAGTAATGTAAATGTTCAATTTACTTTAAGAAGTAATTATGAACTTTAGTTACTTTTCTTGCTTTGTAGGAACTGATGAAGTTCTCCTAAAAGTTCAGAATCTCTTTCGTGATTGATGAGTAAATTCACCAACGACACTCAATTTGTGTTTCAACACCATTCTTCTTAATTCAGATGCCTCAATGGGCTAATTATGTTGTTATGGACCATTGACTCTATCTAAGAAAGATATATGCTAGTATTTTGCTTTCTGCCATGATAGGATAAACCAAAATGCCATTGAGACCTTAACAACACTTAAGGTATCATATTGCATGGTTATCCATATCTAACTGAAGATATTAGTTATCAACAAGACACTGGTGCAGTTTCCATAGTTCCATCCATTAATATATTATACAGTATCAACTCAGCAACTTCTGAGCAGCGCCATATTGGCAGTAGGCTGATAGAAAGAGAAATGCCATAGGTACAATTAAGGGAAAATTTTGGAACAGAGGATAATGGAAATTTCCATATTATGACACTAATTTTGAATCTAATCATTTATTATGTGTAACTTGGTATTTGAAAACACAAAAATTATCTTAAAATATGTAACTTTTACAAGTAATAGTATAGAATTGAACTTTGGAGCTGACCAAATATGATGGACATGCAATTTAGTTTTATAGAAGATTGAAACTCTCAAAAGGGGAACA
>JANHAO010015892.1:0-14614 GCA_026873985.1 Saraca asoca | reverse complement strand
TAAACGGACCAATTTTTGCTTAGTCCAGTCCGTAAAAAAATACGGACCGATCAGCAAAGCCCGTGGACCGGCGGTCCGTTTAGCATCCCTATAATAAAGCTAAGGGATGAGGTTATAAGCTGGGAAGAGGAGCGAGGCAAGCTTGAGAACGACCTAGCTGCTATGACTAAGGAGGTAGTGGAGCTGAAAGAAAAGCTGGAGCACGCTGAGACTCAGCTATAGAGCATTCACGCTGCAAGGAAGAGGGCCGAGGAAGCCTTAGCTCTTAAGACAACCAGCTTAATTTTAAGACTTTACAAGGCAAACGATGAGTTAAGGCAGAGGAAAGAGGAGCTGGTAGTGCCGATCAGGGGGACTGAGGTTCTTGAAAAGAGGGCAGAGGCTGCCAAGGAGAGGACAACTCATGTCAAGGACAAGGTGGCACGAGCTGAGCAAAAAGTCAAAAGAGTTAAAGAGAAAGTCGCCCAGGCTGAGAAGGAAACTGCTTAGGTCAAGGGGCTAACTTTTGCCATGATTGCGCAGGCCAAAAATGTTGCGATCTCTAACACCATTAATAGCTTTTTGTATACCTTGCGGTGAAAACATCTGGATATGGACTTTGCATTCTTCAGTGGGAATGTCGAGGCAATTATTCAAGGTTTCATAAGGGATGCAAAGGCAGCTTCGACCCCAAGTGTGGAGAATGGTGGTGAAGTTCCTCCTACTCAGGATGGTGACCAAGTAGAAGATAGCTAATTGGAAGAAAAAAGAGCCACAGTGAGGCCTGAGGAACAAATGACAAAGAATTCGCTTACACCCATCGTTGGCTCAGCTCGTCAAGATCCATCTAGGCCTCCAGCCTCTTCATAGATTGCGCTACTGCGTCATTGTCTCACTTTTTATTTTGAATATTCTAGACATATCTCTGACTGATAATCGAATGTAATTGAAGTATCATCATTAATTTTTGTGTGAACTATTTACCCTAAGGTGGATCTCTTTAATTCTATTGTTTGCTCTGATTCTCCTTTTAAATTCTTTTCCAAATCGAATACTTGAAAGTCTGGTTAGTAAACCGTGATTTTGTGTCTAGATTTAACAAGCATGTCATCCACATAGACCTCTATATTCTTTTTGATTTGTTCTTTGAACATCATATTGACCAGTTGTTGGTAAGTTGCTTTTGCATTCTTGAGCCTGAAAGGCATCACCTTATAGCAATATAGTCTATGATTTATAATGAAGAAGGTGTGCTCCTCATCTTAGGGCTCTATGGTATTTGGTTGTATCCTGAATAAGCATCCATGAAGCTGAGGAGCTGATGTCCAACTATTGCATCAATGAGCTGATCAATTCTGGGCAAAGGGAAGCTATCCTTTGGGCAAACTTTATTGAGATCAGTGAAGTCAATGCACATTCTCCATTTCCCATTTTTCTTCTTCACCAAAATGGGATTAGCTACCCAGGTTGAGTAGTAAGCTTCTCAGATGAAATTGTTTGCTAGAAGCTTATCTACCTCTTCTTTAAGAGTAATAGATCACTCAGCAGTCAGTGGCCTCCTCTTCTAGTGAACTGGCATATGGAAGGGATCTAAATTCAGCTTGTGTGACATAATCTTGGGATCAATCCCCATCATATCTTCATGAATCCAAGCGAAAATGTCCAAATTCACCTTAAGGAAAATGACCAGTTGAGACTTCATGTTAGGGGATAAGTTCTTTCTTAGCCTAAGACATCTCTCACTATCTACCTCAGTGACCTGTACCTCCTCGAGCTCCTTTATAGGGCCAGTCTCCCTATCAGAATCTAGGTTACGAGGGTCGAGGTCGTGATTGACCCCTACTGTGCTCGGAGTTCAGGGTTCCCACGAGAGACCATGTGAACTCTTTTCTCTCTTTCCCCGATCTTGATTACATCCTCATAGCATCGTCGGGCTATGTATTGTTCACCTCGAACACTCCTAACTCCATTAGGGGTTAGGAATTACACCGTCAATGTTTTGATTGACATGATCATGTCAAAGTTATTAATTACTAGTTCATCCAGCACTACATTATACGCTGAGGGGAAGTCAATGATCAAGAAATTAGCTAAGATAGTGGCATGGCATTTTAAGTCTCCTATGGTGATGGGGAGCCTGACTTGTCCTATCAAAAACATCACATCCCCTATGAAGCCAAAAAGAACCTCAAGCGAAGGCTTTAGGTGGCTTTCACTCAATCCTATTTGTTCAAAACATATTTTATACATAACATTGACTAAGCTCTTAGTGTCCAATATGATCCTCCGGACTTCAGTGTTGCTAATCTTAGCCCGTATGACAAGAGCGTTATTTTGGGGTAATTAGATTCCCCGTGCATCATCATCTACAAAAGTGATGCATTCAGAAGTGGTCCTAGCTCTCTTGGCAGATCTGCAAGCCTCATAGTCCGCGGACAAGATATAGCTTGCACTTCGAACATAACGCTTGTATAAACCATGAGAAGTGCCTATGATGTGCAACCCACCATGGATAGTGTAGATAGTTCTCACCACAGCTATTTGCTCCTGCTCAACCTACATAGTCTCTCAAGCGACCTCTTTGAATTAGATCTTCAATTGCATCCTTAAGCGATGGCTTACATTCAGAGGTGTTCTGCCCAATATCATTATGATAGGCACAAAACCTGCCAGCGTCCTTGTACTTGTGCAGGGTCTTAAGGGGTCTAGATTGTACGAAATCTTCCCTATGCTTCTCTGTTGCATATATTCTCTTCGAAGTGTCAGACAGGATACTATAATTATTGTGATGACCTTGAGGCTCAAGTTATTCCCTCCTGGCCTTCTTAGTGGATTGGACTCCAACACCATCATTCTGACCCATTTTGCTCTTCTCGTGATTGCTCCCTCTCTTGTTCTGGTTGAGGGTGGAGCCACCCGTTTCATTTCTTTGTCTGAGCTTCTTTGAACCAAAAGTCTCCTCCCATGTGACCTCCTCGATAGCTCGCTTGTAGAGTTCTCCTAGATCTCTCATTAAGGATTTGTATATGCTTTCATATAACTTTTTGCCTTTATGAAGCCCCGTTGATATTGTTGTTAGAATGCTATCAGCTGAAGGGCTTTCTACTTTGTTCACCTCGCTGCAGAATCTCATGATATAATCCTTCAATAGCTTATCCTTCCACTAAAAAATTGTCACAAGGTAACGAGATGGCATAAACTGCCTTCTTAGAGCTCTATATTAATTAATAAACTTTTTTTGGCACTCCTCCTAGCTATTAATGCTGCAAGCTGGAAGATTCTTGAACTACACTCGAGGTACGTTTCTGAGAATAGCTAGAAAGACACAACATTTGACCAAGGGTTAGTCATTTGAAGATCCATCTAGATGTTGAAGTTATCCAAGTGGTCATAAGGATCACTTTTCCCTTCATACAGTAGGATGGCTAGAACTTTGAATCGGTGAGGGAAAGGTTCTATCTTGATCTCTTTGGAAAATAGGGTCTTCTCCTTGCAGTGATCTGAATGATCTTGAGCTGAGGGACATTTTTCCAATCGTTATACCTTTAGCAATAACTCCTCCATCACTAATCTTGCATTTTAGACCATTGGCCCTTAGTACTATTGTGACCCGCATTCAAGCCCTTAATGTAATCCGAGCTCCTACGTCATCGATTTTTATCATGCTCGTGGTCTCGGTGATCCTATGACTTGGATCATGAGCTGGACGAGCAAGCTGAGTCTAGTCGTTGAGGTCCTTCTCCAACCGGCTTCTCTCCTTCAGAAAAGCACCTCTTTCTGTGGCTCCCAATCTATTCTCCCAATTGCTGTAGCTTCAGCCTATTTTTAGACTCCGCAGGTATGCACTTGGGTTAACGCTGTAACTACGTCAACAAGTCTCCTGACTATATTCTCGAGTGCTTCCTGGCACAAATGCAATTCTTGTACACTATCAGTTTCCAAGGGAATGGAAAAAGCACTCGCTGGGCATGGGTTTCCTTTTTCTAACATGTTTCGTTGTTGTTCTCTAAGACCACCTGATTAGTTAGCGGTAGCATCAAAACTCCTAGTTATTCTTCCTCTTGCCATCACGATTAGTTAGTGAATCAACATAGAAGTAGTTAGGTCCCACCAGGCATGCCAAAATATTGACAGTCAATTTTGGTAATCGATCAACTGAGGGTTTTGGAACCCAAACTGCTATAAAAGACAGGAAAATATGGAGAAATAGCAAGAGGAAGAAGAAGAAGAATAAAAAGAATACACAGGATTTTTAACATGATTCAGCTAAAGGTAGAATGGCCTCTACATCCATAGTAGTTATATTTGCTATCTGTAATTATTTCTCTATTTAGTTTACCAGAGTTACAGCACTCAGAGCTCTCTCACTATTTTGGCAGGGTTTCTGCATGTTTTTCTCACTACTCTATTACAATGATCTCCCCTCCTATTTATAGAGATAAAGAGGGTTATAAGTTGTAATTTGATGTTGTAAAACTATGATTATAGCTGCATCATGCAATAAATGCTAAGTGTCAGGTAATAAATGTAGGACAAATCATTGTCGGTCATTAGAGCCTGATTTGCCAGTTGGAAGTATGCTTCAGACTATTGACCAAACATTAGCCATTTCCAATTATGTCGAGGGAGCTCACTACACCCCTGGTCTGTGGGAGACTTTGAGCTTGCACTGAGTGATTTGCTAACTGGCTTCTATGACCTTGCTTCAGAGTGGACCGGCCCTTTTTACCTTGAAGTGGTCCATTAGGCCTTCACTAGCCCATTCACTTTGTCTCAGAAATTCCTATAATTATTATTTTTTTTTAAATTGTCAACTATAGGTTGTATAATTTCCCTCCACCATCACCAACAGAAATTGTTTTACATTTGTATCTCCAACAACAATTGTTGTAAAGGATCTTGGTTCAGCACCTCCCAAATTACATTGAAATTCATTAACAATGCATTAAACAAATGCAAAATTAGAAAAATAGATAAAAAAAATTACAAAAAATAAGCAAGTGGATAGAATTAAACCTTGTTCAATTTCTTCACATTTGTCAAGTTCATCATAATCTTCAAAGTCATGGAATTTAAACTTTGAGGACCTCAATCAGTTTCATATACAACTAAGGGTCTCAGTCTTTTTTTAGTAAGAAAGCTCCTAAATACATCTAACACTCACTCTTTAGTGCTAAAATCATATTCTGAAGCCACTATGGAGATGGGGATAGGCAAAATATCTCTAGCTAGCTTGGAAAGGATACTAAAACTTGAGGCATTGAGCTTCTATTTAACCAAAATATCAAAATTGTCTCTTATCCACAAAAACTTCATGCAAAGACCTTTCCACCTTATTCTTTGCCTCCATTGTGTCCTTTTTCTTCAAGTGTAATCTAAAGGTAGCACTCCTAGCTATATGGCATGACTTTCAATAGCAACAATAATAGGTTGTGATTACCCCTTTGATTGAGTACTTGTACATGCACTAGGTTAGTTATATTCTTTTGAGTACCACTCATACATTTTCACTAAGTTATCCTTAACTCTTCCTAACCATTGTTTATGCCATAACTCCCCATAAATTCTTTCAAACGATCACATTTCATAAGCCAATTTGTATCTAAGGTCTAGCACATTTGCATAAATAGAAGAGGATTCATGTTCTCGATCTTTCCCCAATACTTCTCATATTTTTTATGTCATTTGTCATCATATGCATGATCAAGTCATATATCTTACCATCACTTCATTTCTTAATCTCACTTTGCACTATAGATAAATGAGTGAATGTAGAATTTGAGGTGACATACAAAGATCTAGAAAATAACAAAGGGACATCATAGAAAAAATTTAAAGAAATTGATGAATGCCTTTGCATTATTCCAATGAAAACTAGTTAGTAGACCTATCCTCTTGCTATCTTCCATGAAATAAATGGAGTAATAATTATTTTCACCTTCCAACCTCTCCAAAGCCTTTTGATACTTCCCTACTACCTCTAGCATCTTAAAGGTGGAGTTTCACCTTATGTTAAGACATACAAGGGACTTGTGTGTGATGTGCTCTTCTTTTATAGCTTGCTTAAACTTAGCCAACCTTGAAGGGGAGAACCTCATGTACATCATTGCATTTCTAATGGTAGAAATTGAGTCATAGAGATCCTTCAACCCTTCACTTACTACTAGTTCAAGATATAGGTACAACATCTTATGTGTAGCATCTCACCATTTAAGTTCAAACCCCTTCACTTCTTCACTCTTTTTCAAGTATGCTATAACCCCATCATTAGAGATAGCATTATCCATAGTAATAGTAAACAACTTCTTTATACCTCATTCATTCAAGCATTGTTCAATTTGTTTTCTTATGGTTTCCTCCTTGTGGTTTAGTATAAGGAAAACATTAATTATCTTTTTTTCTTTACAACTTCTAATCATTATTTATGAAATGAATTGTTAATGCCATATAATTAGGATTTTGCACATTTGTTCAACAATCAATGGTTATGCAAACCCTAACACAATTAGACTTTAACTAGGCCTTCAACCTAACTTTTTTTTCTAAATAAATCTTCATGCACTTTCTTTTTATAGTATGTCTAGATGGCACATGCAATTGAGGTTGTAATCTTTCACACATGTATTATACCTTTCAACTCTTTAAAGGGGTGTTCATCACAAATGACAAACACAAAAATGGTCTAAGTCTACACATGATGGGTAGAACCTACTAATATTGTCTCATCAAATTTGTTATCAAAATCAAGCACCTATTGTTTAGGGTTATTCTTCAATGCGTAAAGGTACTTAGGACACTTAGGGATATAACCCAAAATGTTTGAAGTGTCATGTTCTTTACTATCACAAAGAAAGCTAATTCTATAATAAATATATTCAACTGTTAGTTCATTTAACTCCTCATCAAGCACTTTCTCCCATGTAATGCTCATCTTCCTTGTTATGATGCCAGCTGTCTTATTAACTAAAGGTTTCCTCTTTTGGACTCTCTTTCTTTTTACAGCACCTCTTTAACTTTATAGTTGTGGTAGTGCATTTGGTCTAGCATCTTGAGTAGCGAGATTAGAAGGATTAGCTACTACCCCATTAGTTGAAGGCTCATTGGGCTTGTTTATGCAACATTACCTACTAAAGATGATATAATGTTAACATCAAAATTCATAGATTACACAGTTTATACACTCTTTAGTGTTTATAGAAACAATAACTAAACAAAATGAAATCAAGAGGCAATTACATTAATTCATAAAAGATATATTCATTACAAATTATTCAAACTTGAAATATAAATTAAACCCATAATTTATAAAACTAAATTGCTCAATCTAAAAATAGAATTGAGATATTACAACTCCAAGTATGCATAACCCTAAACCCTAAATATAATTATTTGGCCCTCCACATTCATATCTCTTTTAGTGAACCACAAATCCATTGTCCCATTTTTCCTACGATCCACAACAAATTGTTTTTTACAGCTTTTGCATTTAATGGTTCCCTTATCATTTTCACTTTCAAAATAACTCCAAATGGATAACGTTAGTCAAGCTCGACCCCATTCCCATTTGAATCATTCCCACCAACAAAACCAACACCATGAGTATAAGCATCTGTGTATATATATCTAAGATATAACAAATTTTACTTATTGGAATATTTAGTAGCCATTTATAATATAATTAGACCTTATATATTAAAACAAGTATACAAAAGGCCTTTCCCTCTATTCATAATCACAACAACTAGAGTATGTACTTCCTATTTTTAGAATAACTATCATTTGTTAGGAGCACTTGCTTCCCAATCAAAACATTTGGGAATGGAACTAAATTTGGGAATAGAACTATAGATAGAAGTATGTATTTTATGTAAAAATATTAGACTAAGGTAAGGTATCTATGTAAAAATTGCAAAAATATTGAACTAAAATGTATCTGTGTAAAAATTGCAAAAATATTGAACTAAAATAGAGAATTTGTGTAAAACTTGAAAGAAACTTGAGTGATTAAACTAATAATTTGCGTAAAAAAATAGAAATTGCAAAAAAGTTCAAAGATTAAAAAATAGAGTCTATGTAAAAATTAAGTGATCAAAATGTGAATATGTATAAAAATTACAAAAAAAACAGTGATCAAACTAAAAAAAAAAAAAGAAAACAAAAAAATAACAATTACTATACAAGAAAATTGGCACAAACATAAATTCCAAATTAGGTTGATAGTTTAAACATCACCAATCATATTTCATTATTAGTAGTGACAGACTTCTAGGCAAAAATTGAATGATTAAAATACATCCATAGGATCTAAGTAAACATTTGAATACTAAGTACAAATTAACAAATCATAAGTCACAACCCAAAAGTTATTATAATTATAGTAAACTAAACCCTAAAACCACAATAGTAGCAACCATGTTTAGCCAAAACCTAACTCAAATTCGTTCTCTTAAAATAAAATATGAAAATACTAATTTCATTTTGTTACTACAAAGGAATATTTTCAAACTTCATAATTAAAACATTCAAAAATAAAATAGAAACTCAAACAGTTGCTGAAATATTACTTTGTAATTTTCATAAATAAAACTCAAATAGATTTTCAAAAATAATCACATACATGACAAATCCAAAACAAAATACAAACAATATAAATAAAAAAACTAAATAAAAATTTCATAATGGAAATATTTACCTTTGCGAGCAATGTGCAAATAGCTTGATGACTAATTGGCTCTTTTTCAATGGTGTCAAGGTGAGGTGAGTGATAAGGGATGGATTCCGACCAGTTCTCAATGTCGGTGAGTAAACTAGTATGGCAAAATTGCACAACTATAGAGTAAGGAGCTCTGTTAGGATTTGTTTTTTTTTTTTTTTTTGAGGGGGGACAGAGAGAAAACAAATCAAGGAGAAATAAGGAGCTTTACATGTGAAAAAGGCAAAATAGGATAACTAAAGTCCTAAAGCTAGATGATATCATCTAGCCTTTTCCATGGTCGAGTTTTAGGTTGTCTTGGTTAATTACCCTAAACACCAAACCTAAACGACAATCTAATTTTGTCAAAAAATTTCACCCATCCTTGCCCGTTTACATCTCAAACCCACCTCTGATTGTTTATTTTTTATTTATAGTGGTCGATTTAGGTCAAGTTACCCTAAATTGTTAGCCCTAATCACAACCAAATTTTAAATTTAATTGATATATGGTTTCACAATCTCCCTCACTCAAAGCAAACTATGTGTAAGCATATAACATATATCAAGTGAATAGGTTACTTTTATACAAAAGTGAGAGAAATGAATCGCAACATAAACTTTTTTTATTTGTTAGTCTTTGATAAAGCAACCCTGTCATCACATAAGGTAAGGTCATTAATGAACTGGCCTCACCATTAAGGGTGACAAGGCCTACTTAGCACTTGGAAGAATTTAGCACTTTGAAGAATAGAACTCAGCCCTTGGCAATAGAGAAATTCTTATGTATATTCAAGGTAGTATATTATACCATTCATTATTTGACATATGATAATAAGGAGCTAAATAATCTTTTATAAAAATACTATACAATGAGATTCCACTGAGACTAACAAATTCTAGACTTTCACATTTATCTCTTATTTGATCCTTTTGTTCACTTCTTATTTCTCTCTTTCATTTATCTCATTCTTATCTTTAATTCCTTTTTATTCTAAATGACAATTTTCTTATCCTAGTTAAATTTTTTTTAATTCTATTTTCTACGTTTTTTACTCTTTATTATTTCTAGTATTTGTTTTCTATTATTTTTATTGTTTAGAATTGTAATTAATTTATATAGCTTATATAAATAATGAAATATAGCAAATGGAAAACTTTTTCTTTATTTTATTGCTCATTGGTAAATTATATATTCATTCACGAAATTTTATTTTTTGTAAATTTTTTATGTTAAGTTTTAAATTTTATGAAAAATAAATATTTAAAATTTTTTATTACAATTTTGATTAATAAATTAATTTTTTTATTATATACTCATTATATTTAAAGTCTATAATTGTATTTGACAAAAGAGTTAAAAAATGAATATATGTGAAATTATAACTTAAAAAAATAATTTAGTTATGTAATCACATATATGAAAAAGGAAATTATTTTTATAATTGAAATTTTCCTCATCGAAAACTAGGGGTGCTAAACAGATCAAAAGTCCGCAGGCCCAACGGACCAGTCTGCATTTTTTTGCGAACTGAATCAGGTAATAATTAGTCCTTTTAAATGCAGGTCTAAACATGCTTGGTCCATTTAGGCCCGCATTTATGCGGATCAATGCGGATTCGCGCAGACTGGCCAATTTAGTATTAAATTAACTTCAAGCCCGCGAATCAAGTGGACTGGTTCGTATTTTTTTGCGGACTGGACCAGGCAATAATTGGTCCGTTTAAATGCTAGCCTAAACAGACTAAACCCGTTTAGGCCCGCATCCGTGTGAATCAAGTCCGTTTCGCGCGGACCGATCTGTTTAGCACTCCTACCGAAAACAAAGAGAATTGCAATATTTGCAACATAATTAAAAAAACAATTACACAAGGAGAAAAAAGATAATCAAAAATTAAACTTTAATATACGTCCTCTAGCGATTATTTAATCTAAAATATTCAACTTTGGTTCATGTTTTTAGCACTCGATCCAATGACTATAAGATATCCTACTTGCTTTCAAAGTTTCTTATCAGATATCAATCTTGTTATCTCCGGTTGCTAAAAAAAGTTTCATAGTCAAATAATACATCAATTACAAATGAAATATAAGTATATAGCCAATACCTGAGGTGTATGTGTAGAGAATTGGAATTTACATAGCTCCAACTAGCAATTGAATCCTTATACAGGATAGAAATAATTTAAAAGATCATGGCCATTGGGAAAAATTGTTGATAATTTAATTAAACCATGGTACAAAGAGTTATAGATTATGCCATAATTATCCTATAAGTAATATAAGATACAATCTATTTTAGCTAAACTAATTAGATTTTAAGGATAAAATAAAATTGTACAAGATAACCTTATCTTAAAGGATAAGATAAATTTGAAAAATTAACCAATATCTTCATTAATTTTTAAAATTTTAAATTCAAGATCTATGCAAAAGTTAACAAGATGAGATTTACCTACCAGTTCAACTGTTATACCAATAGTGAAATTGAATAACAATATATATATATATATATATGTATATATGTCTGTAATATTGTATAAGTTATACCAAACTTGCACACTGGCCCAGTGTAACCAGCGTGCCTTGCAATTTACCTCCATCAATTTGGAGGTTGGAATCCTTATTTTGGCATTTTTGAAAAAATTTACTTTGTAGAATTTATGATATATACGAATTAAATAAAATTAAAAAACATATTAGAAAAAAATATAAAAATAATTAAAAATTAGAAATGTATTTATAATATATGCAAGTTAGATAAAATTAAAAAACATACTTGAACAAAATCTAAAAAAATAATTAAAAATTAGAAATGTTCATAATTCTTACTTGTATTTTTATTTCCCTTCTTTGCTTCGTCATTTCTCAGAAGGCCCATTAAGCCTTGAATTTGAAATACCTTTAGGCCAGAATCCAAAACTGGAACTTCTTCATTTCCTTTCCTAACTTCGTTGTTTGCATTGTTCCCAGCCTTATGATTTATTTGAATGGATGGAACATGATAGAAAGGAATGGAATGGAAGTAATTAAAATGATTTTTCATTATTTGGGAGTTTTTTTAGTAAAGGGAATGAAGGGAATGGAAAGGAAACTCTTCCATTCCTTTCTATCTAAATCTCAAAAATTTATTCCCTCCCAAATTGGGGTGGAACCAATGAAATGGAATGGTATATATTTTTAATTAAAATTATATTTAATTTTTATCTTTTTTTACTTAGGCTATGTTTGAAAGTTTTGAGGGATGGAATGGAATGGAAAGGAAAAGAATGGAAGGGAAACTACCTTTCCATTATTTGGATGTTTAAGTAAAAAAAAGATAGAAATTAAATATAATTTTAATTAAAAATATATTCCATTCTATTCCATTGATTCCACCCCAATTTGGGAGGAAATAAATTTTAAAGATTTTGGTGAAAAAGAGTGGAAGAGTTCCCTTTCCATTCCATTCATTCTCTTTACTAAAAGAATTCCCAAATAATGAAAAATCATTTTAACCACTTCTATTCCATTCCTTTATATCATGTTCCATCCATCCAAACAAACCATTAAACATCCAAACAATGGAAAGATAACTCCCCTTTCATTCTTTCTCTTCCCTTTTCTTTCCATTCCATTATATTTCATTCTATTCCATCCCCTCAAAACTCCCAAACATAGCCTTAGTTTGTATTTTTAACTAATTTTGAGACATTTTCACTTACTTCATCAAGAGCACGCCATAGGATTTTTCTTGCTTCATCTTGCTCTTGACACATTGTCACAACATCATAACAATATCTCATTGTGTGATTGAGAAAAATAATCTCAACCTCTTTGACATGGGCAATAGAACTATCAATTTCTGTATATGCATGAATTCTTCTTTTTGCATCAATTGTCCACCTTTTCAATATATATATTCAGGTGCAACTATCGGAATTTTTTGAAGTAATCCAATTATTTCTAATTTTTTACAAGTGCAACTAACACACAGCTTTTTACAATGTGAAAAGCTGCATTTTTACTTAACATTACTTTCTCAATTGCATTTGCCATAGTTTGATCTTGATCTACAACAATAGTCTTTAGTGGTTTATTACTCTTTGACTCCAAAAATGTGCTGAAAAACCATTTAAATGATGCAGTTATCTTATCCAAAAGAAAAGCACATCCAAACATCACATCGTTCCGGTGATGGTTAATATCTACAAATGGTGCGCACATTAGATTGTATTTATTTGTCCAAAAAGCAATCATAATCAATTCTAAAGCTTCCATCTCGTCATGTATCCTTCTTGATCTAGCTGCACATCCCAATAAAATAACCTCCTCCTTCACATGACTTTGGCTTGAACTAGTTAACCAAGTTTTAAGGGCCACCCACTTCAATTAACATCCTCATTTGCTTCACAACATAGTTGTAACAATCTTTTTCACTAAATCCCACATTTTCAACATCCTTGCCTTCCTTAGCTAAACATGAATATGCATAACAAGTTTGAATCCCAACGTTTAACATGGAATCCAAGACACTAGCATTTTCATTTGAAATCAATCAAGTAGATCTCAATAAATGAGGTTCTTCAAATGTGACAGGTTCTTCAAGTTTTGTACCACTATAATAAACAATGTTCCATCTTCTAACACTGAATCCCTTTTGATAGCCATAGTTGCAGTATAATCTATATGCCTCTGCCTCACTATTCACAATTTGTCCTAACGAAGTTTCTGGACCAATAGGATGTACAACATGGGAAGCACAATTTTTTGCCACATTCTTTTCATCATTTTCATTATGCTCACATTCACAACATGCTATTCCTACAGCAATGAATTATATTATAAATTATGTAATGACAAATTAAAAACGCACAAAACATGAATATATATATATATATTAAAATATAACAAATCTGAAAATTAATTTTAAATTTGGAGCATAAACAATGAAGAACTACGAGTTACACACCACAGTTTCCGTCAAATGGAAAAATGAAATGAAACAAAAAAAAAATAACTAAATAAAGAAGATGAAGAGTCAATAGATACTCTCCCGCTAAATGAAGAAAAAAAATGGCACTAATTCTTGATGTTTCAACTCAAATGGGACCTACTATTAACAATTAAAAATCCAAGAATATCTCATCCCAAGGCTTAATAATTCAAGAATAACCCATCCCCATCCAACCCATTCCACTAATTTTACAATTTAAAATTATTATGTACATAATCTATGGCAAAGCGGGTAACACCATTAGACCACACAACTCATGTATCATAATTGTGCCATGCTCTATATTTATTGAAGTTTTCGTGTCATGCTTTATTAATATTGAAATTGTGCTGCGTTTGAAGTGCAGCACTTCACCGATCGTTTATCAGAATGGTTTTCTTCAGCAATGTTCATTTATTAGCAGCTGGCAGGGAACTCAATCTGACAGATCTGGTGGTTGGAGAAACTTGTGCCTTAATTGTACAAAACTGAGGTTTGAAGGAGGGAAGGGAGGATACAAAATGGAGTGCCATCGCAATCTAATTGTCTCCAGGTTAGAGTTATTACTTGAAGGATTGATGAAATGAGAAACTGTTAGCCAAATTTATAGGAATCACTGGCAGGAGAAAGTGAGGTTTTTTTTTTTTTATTTGTCATATTTCTATCATATCAGAAAGGGACATACAAATTTTTTTTGTAGATCCCATTATACATAAAAATGGATTTTGAATCTCATTACACATAAAAATTTAATATTTATTTCTCTTTAGTATAATATATGCATGATCACCAAAAAAAAAAAAAAAGAACCAAATTCAATAATAATGCAATATACTTTCATCTTTCGCACCTTTTTATATATTATATTATTAACACTAAAATGAAAAAAAAAAAAAAATAGATCCGTCTCACCCAGAGATCCGACTACTTATTTCTCCGTTTTGAGGCTCAAACGCAATACACTACAAA
>JANHAO010015891.1:0-14618 GCA_026873985.1 Saraca asoca | reverse complement strand
ATAAGGTAGCCTTCTATGAGAAAAGGAAGCTTAATGTTGAGACTAACAAGGTTCAAAATAGAGAAAGGGAGAAGGTAAAGTTCTATCATGGTTTTATATTTTACCTGATTTTTTTCCCATTCTTCTAATTCTAGAAAATGAAATTTGTTTGTGGGGCAGTTATATTTGGCTAATCAAGAGAAGTTTCACAAAGAGGCGGACAAAAGTTATTGCAAATCAATTGCAGAGCTCATTCCTTATAAGGTTCCCAACATTGAGAAGAAGAGAGGTAAGAAGGATCAGGACAAGAAGCCATCAATTACAGTCATTCAAGGCCCCCAAGCCTGGCAAACCCACAGATCTTTCTAGGATGCGGCAAATACTGTTAAAGTTGAAGCATACGCCATCACCTCACATGAATCCCCCTCTAGCTACACCCGCTAAGGACTCCAAGGATAGGAAGGATGGTAAAGATGCTTCTAAAGCAATTGGATCTGCAATAGGTGGTGCACCTGGCTCCCAACCAAAGGATGCTACCTCTAATGGTTCTACCAATGTTGCCCAAAAAGAAGCTTTAGCCACTAAGGAGCAGTCTGCAACATAATTCTACCGACTTTCTCCTACAACCCCTTTTTTTCCTGCAGTCTTTAATGAATGTTTTTGTCTTGCTATTAGTTTCTAATGCTTATTGGTTACATAATACATTGTTACTGTTGACATTGATGAGGATGAGAAGCAGTTGGCAGATGACATTCATGACGCCTTAGGGGATGAGTGATTTAGATCTTTTACATTATTACATTTAGGATTTTCTCTTATATTAGATATTAGTTATTGTTATTGTTGACATTGTTACATTTAGATTTTTTATATTATTTATTATATGGATTTTCTCTCATGGATATTACTTGTTGTTTACTATGATTTTTTTTGTTCCTTATGTTATTTTGTTAAATTGGGTAGTATATAAAATAAAAAAGTAATTGAAAATTTTTTTTATTTCCAACGGAACTTCTAATGGATATTGACCCGTTGGAACATTTTTCAAATTATTAAAAAATTAAAAAAAAATAAAATAATTTCATATTCCAACGGATATTCTAATGGACGGAATTCGTGGGAATATGATTCCAATGGACTTACCCATTGGAATATCCCTTGGAGAAGATAAAAATAAATAAAACAAAAAAAATAAATTACTACTCCAACGAATTATGTCCGTTGGAGTACAATTCCAACGGACATAATCTATTGAAAAATCCGTTGAAAGAACTCGTTGGACAAATTTTATGAATGGATATTCCAACAGACGTTGTCCGTTAAAATTTCTGTTGGAGTGAGAAATCCATTGGAATGAGGTGTTGGAATTGGCCATTCCAACGAGCGGTATTCCAATGGACCAATATCCGTTGGAATTTCCATTGGAATGGCCAATTCCAACAGAATTTGGTGAAATTCCAACAGATTTTATCCTTTGGAATTTTCTGAAATTCTTGTAGTGATCCTAGACATCCATCAACAAAGGGAAGACCCAGACCTTAGCTTGTTTCTTATGCAATAAGTCACATAGAGTGGCAAAGTGTCCATAAAGGGTTGCACTTAATGCCTTACAAGCCAAGCTTTTAGAGGAGGCACAATGAGGAGACGAAGGTGGTGATGAAGGTTCTGATGGGGAGGATATGTCTTGCACTAGGATCGGTGCAATTCAATTCCTAAAGTCCAAAGAGTAGCGAGACAACGATAAAGTATGGTAGATTTTATCCCCACCGACAGTCTATTCATGTAAGGAGCTATGCGAGTCCGAAACAACGAAGGTAGTGGGTGAGATACATCAAGTAAGATGTGTTAAACAAGTAAATCCTTTTAAGGAGGAGTCTTTCAGGGAGCCAGAAGGCATAGTATATGTTTGAGGAGCAGCTACTTAACACATACATCTTTATTTTATCTTACTGTGATGTTCTTGTATATAGAGACATTCACTAAGTCGCAAGGATCAACTTGCAGCAATGACTTAAGCTCACATTGCTTTGAGAGTACCAGAGTTTAGTCATAAGAAGAGTTTTTGACAATGACTTCCGAGAGAACGGATATGTACAAGATAGAACAAGAGATGATGGATAACTGTTTTTTCAACCCTATTAGCAATGGTAGGGGATGCCATCAAGGTATCATGTCCAAGTGATAGTGGAAACACCAGTCAGGTGTTATGTTCATATTTGAGAAGTGATGTTGTTTGAGTAGCGGAGTACTTAACAAAGTACGATGGATTGTCAAAACTATGCAAGCAAACTTGTAAACAAGTCATGTTTTGTTAGCAAAATATGATACTTGTACCCAAACATTGCATGAGACTTGCACTTCTCACATTGATGGAATAAGACATTGGATGTGGGGCATGCCAATAATAGGTGCACCTAACTGTCTAGCTTATGCTCAGCTTCAAATTCAATCAACTTGAGAGTTGCAAAGACAACTCATTTTTCATCGTCAATAATAAGTTAGAAATAAGCTGAAGAAAACCTAAGAAGAGCTGAAGAAAAACATATCAAAGATTTTCAAATAGCAGTGTTAGATTGAAGTGTCAAAAATAAAACATTGATGTAGTATAAAGAGACAAGCAGAGAAGTAGTTGAGGGAAAAGCTCGAGGAAAGTAGACTAATGATTCTTTCAAAGTTATGTCAGATTGGGTCATTGATGAGGGCATCGATATTTTCAAGTGAGAAAGAATGTCATAAGTCTTGTGACCAAATTTGGCCAACAAATATGCTTGGATTCAAATAAAACTTAGCACAAAAATCAAGTATGAAAAGAATATCGTGTGGCACAAATTTGAGATAAAATACACTTGTAGATTATTTTTCCTATTTTTCCCCATTTTGAGGGCATTTATATAATTTTGACTAAGGTAACTTGTCCAGTGCTAATAAATTAGTATATAATTATGATCATTAGATTTTTATCTTCACGTCGATATATTCTGGCACATTAGAACCATTATAAGTCAAGAGAAAAGTCCTTATATTAACTCGAAAGAATATGTTTATTTGTGTCATTAGGACTTTGGTTTAGAATCCTCTTTAGGGAAAGAGTGTTCGGTGACATGAGGTGGGCATCGAGACATTAGTTTAAGGAATCAAGTGTGTGGTTAGGAGCCTCCCTTATATACTCGGGTGTCTGTAACACAACTTTTAAATATAAATAAAAGAAGTAGTCCCTCTTCAATTAGATATCATCCAGTGAAATTTATCCATTTTTTGCCACATTTATCTACATTTGTTTGAATTGCATGAACATATCATGTTTACTAATATGAATGACTTAGTTGTCTTTCTATGTAATTTGGTTACTTTTGTGCTATATGATTTATTGCTTATGATTATCTTGATGAAACATAAATTGTAGGTATTGTCCGTTATTTTCAAAATTAAGATAATGTATGACTGATTGACTAATTTATTTTCAAGAACTAAATAATTAAGTGTTGAGCAAAGAGATTAAGCGCTACACATTCTGTCGGACCATGACAACTTGACTTAAATTTTGAATTTTTTTTTAATCCAAGGATCTTTATCTACTAAGATATCTTATCCATTTCCAATCAAATAACAAGATCTTTTATTTAAAATATGGACGATTTCCCTTACCCCTTTTCAAACGCAAGAATCTGATTTAAATTTTGGATAATGTAAAATACGAGAACCCACCAAATATTTTTGTCCGAACATTAGACCCAAAATTTATCACGGTGTACTTCAATATGCTGAGATAATTTTGTCAGGAGAGGTAAATTTATTTCATTGAAGTATTTAAAGCCTAAACCCCATCTTTCTTTGGTTTGCAGATTGTATCCTATGGCAAAATATTACTGTTGGCCATCTGGTACATGCCCACCATAAACTTCTCACTAAGCAATCCATTTTAGAGCAGACCTCATTTGGAATTCTAAGCATGGACATGGTATATGTGAGCACTTGTTGAATTACCGCATTAATTAATGTAGCCCGACTTGTCCATGATAAACTTTTCTGTGTCCATTTGACTAACCTGGTGTGAATTTTGTCAAACCAGGAAATTAAAATCATCCACTCTCTTACAAGTTAAAAGCATTGGTATTTCTAAATATTTTGCATCCTGTTTGATTCCTCCCAACTCCAGAAACTTAGAGATTGATTTACAAATAGTACAGTGAACATTTCTGGAGATGAATATTCTAGATTTTTGTAAATTAACTTGTTGACTAGATCGCGGTCTCATATTTTGATATGCATCTACTTGGACCTCGGGCATCATTCAAGTTGACCCATAGATAGATAATTTGTCTTCAGCGTAACATAAGGTGGGAAATTGAAGGCCCACCACGAGATAACTAGATACCATGTATCTCTCCGTCATCTTTTGCTTTTACTAGCATTCTTGACAAAGACCTCTTATGGTAAGATAAAAAGATTAGGGATAGCGGATCTCTTTGTCTTAGATCTATTTAGTTTCTTTTTAATCATTTAAAATAATATTATTTTAATTTATATAGATATCTGATATTTTTATATAATCACAGTTAGTATTTACATAAATATTGAATGATATTATATTTAACTTTGTGTTTTGAAATTATTATTTTAGATAATAAAGATGATGTGAAATAGATGACTGAAAAAAATATTAAAAGAAGTTAATTGAATCTGTCAATTATTAAATTTAGAATAAAAATTAAATTAAAAAAATTACATGCATAAAGTAATGAAATGATGGCAGAGACTCCCTCTAATTGTGGTGGAAAGATGTAAATAAATTTGTTTGTATTGTAGCAGCTTAAGGAATAAACTATTAACAAATTGTTAAAATGTCATAATTGTCACGTAAAAGAAAAAGTTGTTTCACTGTATGCTATTTTGAATTCCTACCTTTATGATTCCAACTTGGACTAATGACTTTGTTGCTAGATTGGACTTTTACCTTCCGAGACATATAATAATATATAAGAAATAAACAAACTTAATTGATTCGGTTTGTCCTAATATTGATCTGAAACAAGGCTTGGAATTTGGAACCAAAACCTTCTGTCAAGAGGCTGTAATTGACGCTTTCCACTGAGGCCAGGCCTGGATATGGAATTTTCAGCTTAGAAAGGAACAAAAACAATAACACCATCAGTGCAATTAATTAGATCATTAGCACAAAAATGTTAGTTTTAAATTCATTTTTAAATATGAATCCTATATGTCTGTGAAATGGAGTAAATCAAAGTGTGAAACATTGTCGAATATAAAAAGATGAGTATAAATGGAAGAATATCATTTTTAATGAAATCGTTTTCATTGACAATGTTATATATATAGAAATTATTAAGTCGTAGAAACAAAATGTATTGTAAGGAAGAATACTTACGCGTTCAAAACTTGTTTCAACTTAATGCAACTTCTTAGCTATTTCGATGAAAACAATGATAATTAAAGAAGGCCGACCTTCAATAATAGTTTGAACTGAGTATGTACATCTATATATAATGGAAGAATAACTCTATTAAGCTATCTCTCTCTGCTTTGATTAATATTATGTCTCCAAAAAGAAAAAAAAGTTAGTGCATAACCATTAAATACTCATCGTCTTTTGGTCAATTGAATAAGTACTATCTTATAAATTATAACAATTTTAATTGACCATGTCAAATTTTGGAAAGATAATCCAGTTTTATAAAAACAAAATCACACGGAAATTAGTCATTTCAACCCCCGTGTTGGTGGGTTTATGGACTCAGCGATATGAGATGTTTTCTTACAAGTTTGGGATGGAGAAAGTATATATTAAAATGAGGGGTAACCCCACCACTATTGGCTCAAATTATGCTATATCCTAGCATTGACCGGCTAGCTGCACCCACTACATTGCAAGCAGATATTCTTGATTTTTTTAAGGTGATCCCCCTAAACTAGCGACAGCCACGAAAGCCACCAAGAAAGAATGCAATAAATTAGAGCAAGACATCAAAATACAAGTCATTAATGATAGATTAAAGATAACTTAATTATTAATACAATTTGTATATTTTTGTATTTATTTCTTTTTATTTTCTTTTTATTATATGAAGAAAAATTTACTGACTTGAAATTATTTTATAAATAAAAAAGTTTTCTTTCTTTATATAAAAAACAAAATGAGGGAGAGTGAATACAAAGAAGACAAGTGAGTAGCATTATTGTTATTATCTTCAAACAAGGGGCCTTTTTTATCCAAGATTTAATTAACAATATTTGATACACATCTAGTACATATAAATAAGAATAAGAATCGGTTTTCCTAAACTTGCAAGCTTTCTGTTAGGGACGTTGACACAACAACTGAACTTCATCATCACCTTATTGCTTACCGCATATTGCAAGCCTTTCCCTGAAACTATGGCTTCCAAGGAACCATTTGCCGGCAATTATTTGTTGCTGAAGCCAGAAGAAGCGAGTCTGCTGGATCTAGGGCAGCTCCTGTTTTCGTGTAAATTAGAAGAAAGAAGATTCATAGACTGCCCAGCTGAGCTCGAGTACAGAGAATTTCAACGGAGATGGCTCCTCTTCATCTCCGTTATACTGCAGAAGGCCTTCTCCTCCTCAGCAAAGTCCTTGAATCACATGGGCAACACTGTTGAGATGTGGCTGAATCTTTTATCAAGCAACGGCGGATTCATAAAGCTCTTGTTAAACACCGTTAAAGGTTCATTACTTTTCTTCAAAATCTCAAAGTTGCTTAATTATTCTATATATTGGCATGTCTTTGCATGCATGCACGTCTGAATGATTTCTACTTTGTTTCTCTTTTGATTTTGGTTTTTTCCATTATTTAATCAAATTAAGACCTTGCCATTTGTGCTATGAGTTTTTTTTTCGTTTTTTCTCTAATCAGAAACTAAATGATCTCTCCATCACAAACCAATTCTGGGTAGCCATACAATGCTTAAAAGTAAGCTATAACTATATTTATTGGAAGATGGGGTTATTGGTATGTGCAGGAGAGATGGTAAGGCCAGAGAGATCATCGGCAACGTTTAGGTCCCTAGTGGGCAGTCTTGATACAAGACAGGACTTAGACAAGAGCATTAATCATGAGGATACCAAGTATAAAGGTTTGCTGTCTATTATGGCTGCGAAATTGTCGTACGAGAATGAAGCGTTTGCTAAAACCACTGTCGAAAATCATTGGAATGTAAGTTTTATGGTTGCTTCCTGCTAACTTGAATGCAGGCAGGAGCAAACTTTGAATGTTTGTGGATGATCTAATAATAGGTTTCCTTTTTTTTTTTTTTTTTATAATTTCCTTAGTATTGATTTCTTGCACCAAAAGAGGAGTATTTATTTATTTTCTTTCTGTTTTTTAGCGGTAGCTATATATAGTACTGATTCTGATTTTATTTCTTTGTTATGCATGCAGATGGATTTCTTGGGGTTTTACAGCTTCTGGAACGGTAAGTACGAGGATCCTTTTATAATATATTTCTAAGAAGACACCAAATATATGTTCAACTATGTCTGCTCACTTGGAATTTAAAAAGAAAAGAAAAGAAAAATAACAGGTTTAGGCCAGTTCGATTTGCTGGAAAAACCCTAAACAGTATTTAACTTCTTTTTATACATCCCCACAAACGTGAGAATTATTTTTTTTGGTACATAAAATAAACATGAGAATTATTACTTTATAAAGTTTAGCTTCAGTACACTTCCTAAATTCCCACTTATTTTAATATTGCATATGTATAAATAAATATGCACATAAATTTTGCCATACTAATTTTGCATTGATAGGAGGAATCAAAGAATACTTTATTCAAATGTATGCTTTATTTTTTTTACGAGGTATATTTTGTGGAGATAAAAAAAAATAAAATTCAATTCATCTAAAATTATACTTATAAAATTTTACATATAAATTTAATTTCAAATCAAATGAATTAAATTTAATTTTTTTTTAATTTCAAATGAGTAGTTAATTAAGTTCTATAAAAGGCGTAGATGATTCCGAGCCAACTTAACAACCTACAATGATATGATTTATAGGTATTTATTAACTAGTATTCTGATTAAAGATTATTTAGTAATGTTGAATATATAAAATTTTTAAAACATTTTATACTTTTTCAAAAATCCAACTGCTTTTATTTAATTCATTCTTAAAATTTTATAATAAAATTAAATAAAAGTATGTAAATTTTTAAAAATTATATGTTTCCAATGTAATTAATTTTTTTTAGCATGATAATTATTTTTTGGCAAATGCTGTAATTATTAGTCCTCAAATAATTCCTCTAGATCGTGATTCCTTTAATAAAATTAAATGACTTAATCATGAAAAAAATGAAAAGCATTTGCCATTTTTAATTTTGTTGGCTCTTTTTTCTTCTTCTATCTTTGCTTACTATTTTATGAAACAAGGAAGTATATTAAATAGAGATTTTACTAATAAATTCTAAGATAATACAAGGTAGTTAGAGTTTAATTAATTATTAGCGGGATCGATTATTTTTATTTGACAAAACAATCCTTACACTTAATTAATTACATTCCAAATAAATGTTTACACAAAAAATATCAACTGTTGGAGAGAGATAACTTAAGAATGCGCGTATAGATGTTTGATTTGTTTGTTTTCACATGCAGTATTATACATTAAGCTAGCAAACAAGCTGCTAAATGGATTAATTCACACTGATTAAATTATTAATCAATTATCAAAAACAAAAAGAAGTTTGACAAGTTACTTTTATTATCGTAATTTTCTCTCTAGAACATTTAAATTTTAATGTGCAGATTATCAGGGATTTCCCTCGACACCAGCGATCATATTCCAAGAAACAAAGTCGGAAGACAAGTTGATCATGGTTGCATTTAGGGGCACCGAGCCATTTGATGCGCACCAATGGAGGACCGATTTTGATATCTCCTGGTATGAGCTTCCCAACGTTGGTAAGATCCATTATGGGTTCATGAAAGCTTTGGGCCTACAGAAGAACGGAGGCTGGCCTAAGGAGATAGAACAAAGCAGTAGTGACGACCAACACCAATTTGCTTACTATTTCATCAGAGATATGCTGAAAGACAAATTGAACAAGAATGAGAAAGCAAAATTCATACTGACAGGGCACAGTTTGGGAGGAGCATTGGCAATTCTATTTGCGGCTGTGCTAGCATTGCATGAGGAGGAGTGGTTATTAGATAAATTAGACGGAGTTTATACCTTTGGGCAGCCAAGGGTAGGGAATGAACAATTTGGAGACTTCATGAAAGACAAGTTGAGAAAGTATGATGTGAGGTATATGAGGTACGTTTATTGCAATGACATGGTGCCTAGGATCCCTTACGATGACAAAACTCTCTTGTTTAAGCACTTTGGTCCTTGCATCTACTATAATAGCTGTTACAAAGCACAGGTATATTAAATCTCTTGTGTTGTTTTTTTATTATGTGTTTGAGTAATAGTCACAAACTGTCATTTAATTATGCATGAGTCACAATCTTATTTAAATTAGTTTAACATGTTCGGATTGAGTTTTGTATTGATATATAGATTCTGGAGGAGGAGCCAAACAGGAATTACTTCAACTTACTGTGGGCCATACCCAAGAACTTAAATGCAGTTTGGGAGCTTATTAGAAGCTTCATTATACCATTCATTAGAGGATGGGACTACAAAGAAAGTTGGTTCATGACAGTGTTTAGGCTGGTTGGATTAATAATTCCAGGATTAGCTGCTCATGCACCTCAGGATTACGTGAATGCTACCCGTTTGGGATCTTTACATCCACCTCTGGGAGGCCAAGATTTACCAGGTTCCAAAGTTGACTAAAGGTTTAATAAGTGATAATTTTATCATTTTTTTTCTCAGTTACTGTAACTTGTTTTCTAACTGTCAGAAATTACATTGTGCATCGGTTTAACAATACATGATGCCCATGTTCATTAGAATTAAAAATCCAAGATTTGGATATAATATATAATTCCTTATTTTGAGGCAAAATACTCTGGTGTAACCGGTTGCCTACAATTTTCTAGTAAAAGCTTAATAGCTCTTGCAAACGATGGAGTGGTGATTTTACATCCCAATTCCCAAAATATACGGTTAAATTAGCCAGAAACGGGGAGAAAATAACAAGTAGCATACTGACGCATATGTGAGTACGTGGCTCAAGTTTTGGAAGAGATGAAAAAAAATCGTAGAGATGTGTAGGCAAATTAATCGATACTTTCATTACATTTGGACGGGAAGCTGTCACGGGGAGAAAAAGATTATAAAAGAAGCTTATTTCTATACTTTGGCCTACGTAAATACATGCATTATTAGACTTTGAAACACAAGGGGAGGGAATATGAGGCTTAATTTTTTGAGTCCTTCAAAGAGAGTTAATATTTCATACACTACTAAACCGCACTGACACTAATTTGGTGTCAAAATAGTAGCTGTTCTCCGCATCAAACAATTCACTCGTATCCATATGGCCCATCTAAATTCTTCTGAAACCTGGTCCAATATGTAATCAGACTTCTATCAGAACGCATAAGAATGATAAGTCACTAATAAACTTGAGATCATTATCATTGCAGAGGAAGGTAAGGATACTAAGGCCAAGCTAGACAATATTTGAGGACCTTTTTGTGAACAGCAAAATATTTTCACTCGTTAGAAACTACATACAGAACTAGTTAAATTCTGAATATGCAGACTATTGTTATTATTAACAGGGGGTTAAATAAAAGAATGTCAAAACCGATTTAATCAAAGGCATGCAAAGAGGTAGTTTTTAGATTAGGACAATGTTTACAAAGAATTTACCAACCATCACACGTCCATGAAACAGTGCTGGCTGATGCATCAAAAGGCGTGGCAGGTGAAGCAACCACTCAAGGAACTCATCTGGCCGGTTCTTCGAAATGAGATGGCCTTGTGAGAAGTTTTAGCAACTTGATGGGCCTGGTTGGCTAAAGCTGAGCTTCTCATGTCCTGAGCTTTCTTTTGAGCTGACCTCAGCTTGTTCATAATCTTATCCATTGAAGATGCTCTTTTCTTTTCCAATTTCATCTGGAATGACAAAGGTAATTACTGAGGGTCAAGATCCACATGTTATTGTCTTCTTCTCTAGTTCTATCTCTAAAAAAATTGATAATTGTTACAAGGTTGTTGTGAAATGATTTAACAAAAATATGATTCCAATAGCAGAATATGAGTTGTTTAAGGCATCGCAAATTCTCATGAGTTCTAATTCTTTAGAGCATGCAAGCAGACAAGCAATCAGGAACCTCTTCATTTAAGTGGAGGGAGAACTCACAACAACAATCAGGAACCTCTTCGATTGGCATGTACTTGCACATTAATCTTTTCTTTCTTCGTCTAAGTAGAAAAGGTAGATTGTGGAGAACACGCTTAAGATTATTGCAAACAAAGAAACCATTAATTTCTGCTGAGACAACTAGCCATGGAATCCGATAATAATATATATATATATATATATATTTTACTTCTATCATGTCATTTCATTAAATTCAAGTCATTAGGAAGTATTAGTCCTCAGGTAACCAAAATGATACTGAGGAAAAGTGCGAAATGTTTCTGCACCAAGAAATGAGGATAAAAAAAGATGTCATCAGGAAGTCACCTCTAGTTTATGCATTGCTGCCTCAGCTTTTGCCTTCTGCAAGTTCTCCCATGCATTAATTTTGGCTTCCTCCCTTTTAGCCCTGGACCCAAAAAAAGAAAGATGGCATTTTAATAACAATTATAAAGTTTGCGCAGAGATACCTAACATATAATGAGATTTGTCTCCAAAGTGTACTTTGAAGGATATACATACTTTAGTCATTTCAATTTTCAAGGCCGATCCTCTCTGGCTAATTTCGTAAACCAATCACAATAAATTACTTGAACTCAAATGTTGGGCTACCACCATGAACTACAGGGGACCCATTCGTGTTCTAGGCAGTTCATAGTGTTGGGATAAGACCAGATTAAAATAATTGTGATTGAAAAGAAAATAATTTTAACTAGATTTTGTATAAATTTTCGTTCACCCTTAAAATTTAGCATAAAGTTGTCCTGCGCTACTCAGACATACTTTGAGACAGTCTTTTCTGATTCAGAAATGTCCCAAGACTGAGAATTTACTTCTTTCTTCTTCCAGCTGTCAACCTTGTCTGAGCCTCTGCCAGAGAACAGGGCTCGATGTTTCTTGGACCATCTCATCACAGTGACACGTTCATCGACCCGCACATCCCTGATATCAATTTTAGAGGAAAAGGCACTCTGCACTTCCGTGATGGGTGGGGCAGATGTAGCAGAGGCCGAGAAAGAAGCCCTCATAGTGGGAGAGGAGCTTGGGCTGCCCTCACGGCTCATCTGAGTTGCCATGTCCCTCCTTGAAACAGCACGAGACACATTGGTGGCCGCATCCTTAAAGTCATCACAATTTTCTTCTGTATGTTAGAAATAACGGAAACAGAGCAAAGATCAGATGCATAAGAAGTATACTGACTAGAGACAAAGCATCTTATCAGAAGACCATAATCTAAAACAATAATGTTGAAGAAAATATTTAAGCATGCAATTGTTTAAATCCTCATTTAATTTAGGGAAAAACACACTTTATCCATCCTAGTTTCAATGGGTGGTTTATCATGTTTGAGGAACACTTTCGGTTTTGTACTATTGATATTTTATTCACTTATACTAATTTTCTATCCAAATATAATTGATTTTGTTAGATATCAGTCACATACTCTCTAATTAAATTTTTATTTTATCTAATTTCACCCATTAGCCCTAATTTGATATGATTTCATCCAATCGTTCTAAATTTTCTCCTCTACTTAAATCCGAAAATTTAAAGAAAAATTTATCTTTGATTGTTGTAAAATTTCTTCGATTTCAAATTTAAGCAAAAAAATAAAATTAAGAATGATGGCGTACAACTAGAGTCAAATTAGATCTAATTATAGAACATGTGACTGTCATATAACAAAATACTTTAGATTTAGATGAAAAATTAATAGATAAAATGTTAATAGTAAAATATATAGGTTGCTTCTCTGTAATACTTTAAAACACATGTGGGTAAATTTAAACCAAGAACATACCACTTTTGGTAAAATGTACTTTTCCTTTAATTTAAAATATCAAAGCTTCTCAAGCGTGTAAAGAGGCCATGTATTCTACAACAACATAAAATACAATTATTAGAAGATAAAGATTTAATCAAGTCAGGTAATCATCGAGCGTTATATCTCTCTCTGTGTTTGTGTGTATAGGGGTCATCGAAGTCAATCCTTTCTGTGCACGCATCAAATGTGTTATCTTCAAGTGCCAATTGGCGTAGACGAAGGTATTTTAAGCAGGAGGTCTCATACACAGATTTTGCCAGCACAAATAATTGAAATCCAGAAAAGGCAAAGTTTACACAAATGATGTAATACCTTGGGAAGGCAGCGATAGCTGGCTCTGCATCTCAGAACATCCATGCACACTAGCTGAGCGGGCCATGTTAGGCTCTGTTCTTGTTGGAAGCACTCCACCATGGTTTCTGGGAAGGATTGTTAATCCATCAGCTGAGATGACGCCAGCTGAAAATGGAGAAGCTGAAATGAAATTCCCCGCATTTCCTGTATCTAACATCGGTACTATCGGTGAGTACAAAGAATGACCCGCAGTCCCAGGGGGACCAAGTGGACCACTTTTTGACTTTGGCCTCCTCTGGGGCAGTGGAACCGAAGCCCCCATTGTACCATCTCCTGAAACAGGACTGAAAATCCATCTCTCGGCGTCTTCCCATTTCGACGGCAATGTTCTTCCATTATTGAAAGGCAACAGAGCCCCGCTCACTTGCTTCCTGCTACCATTCGTACGCAAAGGTACTCGCTCCGAACTCCATCCCTTATGCATTGCAACGCCAGCTTGCCGATAATTTGGTGTTCCAGGACTAGGGAAATTGCCAGACCTGCGAGAAACCAAACTCTTCTTCATGATTCCCAGTCGGGGTGAAGATGCATTGTTCAGATCTAATGAAGCTGGCCTTCGCCGGTCTGGCTTGTTCAATAAAGCTTCAGATCTTGATCTTCTATCTTGAAATTCTTTATAGAGAAGAATAATAGCAAAGTGAATATTGGAGAATTAAAAGAAGCTAAAGGCAAGCCTTTATTTTGGATTGTAGAGCGTTACCTTTCAGAGCCAGAGAGAAAGAGTTTCTCGCTGAGTCCAATTCGGACAGGTGATTTCCGAATTCAACGTCAGCATCGCTGTCTTCCTTCTGACCTGCGTGAAATTTATGCGGTTATAGGGAGTCAAACTTCCGCGTGTCAAATTTGAAATTGGCTAGGACTTGTTCGAGAACAAAATAAAACAAAAAGTTAAGGGTACCTTTTGCCTTATCTCCTTTTCTAGAGAAATGACTGTGCTTCTTGTTCTTGTTGGTCACTGTGTGTTTGTTTGGATCTGAATCTGGATCTGGACCACTCCAATTCTCGTGGTGAGAAAAGTCACCGTCTTGTCCTCCCAGATGCTGCAAGAGATCGCAGATTTTAACACTACGAGACAGACGAACCTCACATTTTTCAGCTTAGATTCGACCATTTACACATGCGTCACCATAGTTCGTGAACTTAAAAAGCTTATTATCCAC
>JANHAO010015890.1:0-14640 GCA_026873985.1 Saraca asoca | reverse complement strand
CAAACACTAGTACTGTATTTCTTATTTCCTTCTTATTTTCATCTTTTTGTTTTTGAGATTTCTAGGGATTTAGAAATCTTGTATAGATTAGCAAGAACCTGTAAATCTTGTGTTTTTCTTAGGTTTAGAAGAGCCTATCCCCAATTCTTCTAAGTTAGCAAGATACCTGTTAAATTCTTATGGAATGTTGTAAAAATTGGCATTTCAAGAGCCTGTCAATCTTGATAGTTTTTGTGTTTAATTCTAAAGTTCTTTTGGTTGAGAAAAATCAAGTGGAGTAGACTTGAAATACAGTTTCAATTCAAGTTAAACCACTTTAAAAATCTGTCTTAATTTTCTTTTTTATATCTGTACTTTACTGTTTCTATTATTAATCTTTTATATCTACTAATTTCATATTACTTGTTATTAATCTTGTGTTCACTACATTAAAAGAAAAGATTAAAATAAAACAAAGATGTATACACTTCTCCAATGAGAAAAGGGCAAGATCTAATCGATTCTGATTAATTAGCTTCTACACACTTAGATTTAATAATATCTTTTACCCACCACTCTTCTAGGGACCTGACACAAGGTTTCCTTGATTTAAAAGACTAAAGGGGTGAAAGAATCAATCATTGTTCTTAATTAGCTTGAAGACGAAAATGAAACAACAAAGTAACAAAAATAGAGGAAAGAAAAACAAAGGAGTACATATGAAATTGACAAAGGTTAAAGAAGAACATTGAGGAACTTGAGAGCTTAGGCATGATGGAATTCTGAGGCCTATGAATTGTGAAAAAATGTGAACTTAAGAGAGAAGTTTTCTTCAAAAATAAGGGAAGTTGGAAAGTTTGAAATCAATGGATGTGATTGAAAAAATTGAGGACTAGATTACTTTGCTCAAGGATTATGGTATTAATTATCCTAGCCATTTTGCTGAAAAACAACAAGTTCAAGATAGTCATGATTAGGGATTAAATCCTTAAGGAAAGACATCCCCAAATTCAGAAAAGAGGGACAGATAAAAAATAAAATAATAGACGGATACAAAAATTCTTTGATGCAGAGTTGTTCGGGGTTGACTTGAATGACAAACTGAAAAGGATGCTCAAACTAGCCTTACCACAAAGTAAAAAAGGGACTAGTGATGAATATAGGGCCAATAGCCCAACAAGATGGATGAAGCCTAATGTGTAAAGTCCAATTCAACAATTCAATTGAGGGCTTTGGATAAGTAGAAAGGTGTGAGTTCAATTTACATTATTGATACTCTCTCATTTGAATTCTCTCTAACTTTAGTATCAAATGGATTTTGGCGGTCTCCATCGCTCAAGGCTTTGTATAGGTGAATTCCAATTACCGCATCAGCTATTGGAAACTAAAGTGTTCATCAATACCCATTGTCCAATTACTTAATTGTTTAATTTAATTACGTGATTTTTTATGAATTTTTTAAACAAATATCTTAATATCATTGAGTGTTGATTTATTATCTCATTTTTTTACATATAATTTTTTTAAAAAAAATTAATGTTGACGTTGGATTTTGGTATTAAGCCAAACTCCAGCCAATGGGGGGATTCTTCGGGATCTCTAACCTTTGGCTAGTTTAAGCACGGTAAATCAACAAGAATACACAAAGATGAAGGGTGAGCAGAGAAGAAAACACAAGGTCTTTAACATGGTTCGGCCAAATCCGGATATCACCGGACTCTACGTCCACGGTAGCGTGTTATTCAGATGGTGTTTTTACAAAGTTACAACACTTAGGTTCTTTTCTCTATTTTGGCAGAGTTTCTACCTACATAAAGATGGTCTCCTCTCTTGTAGACGGCTCCTTCCTCATATTTATAAAGGAGAGGAGGTTACAATGATAATTACATATATAGTAAATCTATTACATCAACATTTATTATACAAGACAAAGTGGTCAGATAATATCTTATTCATTTGGCTGTTGCAGATTGTCTTCTGCAAGTGGGCCTTAAGTATCAGTTGGGCATGATATGACTTGGTCTCCTGCGATCTTTGGCTCAGCAAGCTCTCAAGTCACTGGTTGCACTTCACACACTGAATCCTTTGGTCTAGGAGTAAGCCTCTCAGATGACAAGGTCAAGCTTGCTTTGTCATGCACGAGCTCGAGTTGAGGTCACCTCGTGATGCAAGGTGAAGGCAGAAAGATCCAAATATCCTTTAGGCTGGTGCTTTTATCGCTCTCAAGCTACTCGTAGGCTCGTTCAGGTCGAGCCAATTTTCACATACAACATAAGTCTCCTAACTCTTAGCTCGCTTTGCAGGCTGGGAGTTGAAACTCTTCAATTTTTTATCAATCAAAGTCTTCTCCCGAGACTATTATTTCATCTGCACTAGGCCATACTTCTCATGGCATGTGCTAGGTAGCTGTTGAGTTAAACTTAGCCTTTTTGGAGGCAATAAATGTTGGTAGTTGGGGAGATGGATCTGGACTCTTCAATGGAGCTGGATCTAGCTTTGTATAAGGGAGAGGCAATCCCTTCTGTTTTTGCACTGAGTAAACCTGGAGTTCCCTGATAAACCTCCACTGTTTCCAGCGTTCTGGCCTTCCATAGAGGCGTGTATGGTCTACTATATAAAGAGCTTGAAAGATTTGGCTTCTCTATTAACATGGAGAGATCTTATATGGATCTCAGACTACATCCTCTTGGCTCCGTCGTGAGGCAATTGTTCGACAGCCAAGCTCTTAGTGCTTCCTAATTAGCTTTTTTCATGAATCAAACAAGGAGCTGGATGCCAGAGAAATAAGGAGTTGTAGTGCTGCCACTGATTGTACATTGGAAGAAGAAAGCTGGGGACCTCGGTGGCACATAGGCTCTAGTCAGCCAGAGTACAGCCCATTATGACTGATCTCTCTATAGTCATACGTTTTTCCCTTTATATTTTGGTCAGCTTGTATTCAGGGCTTTCTGATGTAATGTTGCCTTGTTGAGGTCTTTTTAATGAATAAAAATTTTCTTTTTACAATTTGTGTGATGCTTTGATCTCTTGCATATACATTGCTTAAACGATCTGAGTGATCTGAACATGTCTGGAAAATCACGTGAGAGCTGCGGTCATTTGGTCGCAAGTGAGATGTAAATTAGAGTGATCTCACATCCTGGCCAATCTCGTGGCCGATTAAGTGAATAACTTCGCATGAGAGCTACGAATAATTGGTCGCATGTGAGCTGCAAAATGAAATGGTTTCACTAGAGCTTCACTAGCATTGAGTGTTTAAGAGTGCCTCCTCACCTCAGCGAGCACGTAGATCAGCTATTTAAGTAAGTTTATTTTAAGCGTCTCCATGCCTCTGCAAGCCCTCAGCTACGCTAGTTAAGTGAGTTTATTTTGAGCATCCCCACACCTCAGCAAGCCCACAACTACGCTGGTTAAGTGAGTTTATTTTGAGTGTCTTCATGCCTCAGGGAGCACGTAGCTCAACTGGTTAAATGAGTTTATTTTAAGCGTCTCCACACTTCAGCGAGCATGCAGCTATGCTGATTAAGTGAGTTTATTTTGAGTATCTCCATGCCTCAGCAAGCATGTAACTCAACTGGTTAAGTGTTCGCCAATTCTTCTCCAGAATGAGCTCCGAGGGCCTCAACCGGACTAGAGGCCACGGTTGGTATAAGGTTACCAAAGAAGCTTTGGGGGAGTTGACCGCTTGCAAGCTACGGATATTGCCAATTCTTGGAAACAAAATGCAGAGTAGGGAGAGAAAAATGACAACATCGGGCCAATCAACTCTCAATTTTTGACAAAATGAAGGGATAATATATACATTCGTCTTAAAATTTGGAGTACATTATTAATGTATAACTCGGACCGAGCACTTCAACTCTTGGCCAATATTATGTTGAGAAGGTTAGGGTCGTCGCCCCGCGGGTTGCACCATATACTCCCTTGGACATCCCCTCTTAATCAGGTTCTTAATTGCCTTTCTGAAAGCTCGACAATTTGAAGTACCATGACCAGCCTCATTGTGATAGGCATAAAATTCTTCATGATTTCTTCATCTATAAGGGATCCTAAAGGGCGGGGGCACCCCAAATTCTTCCCTGTCCCTCTCCGTCATGAAAATCCTATCTTGGGAATCCAATAGGGTGCTATACTATTTACAATGGTCAGAATGCTAAGGTCACTCACCCTTAGGCTTTTTGGACTTCTTTGCTGTCTGCTCGGTGGAGTGATCGTCTCGTTCCATGTCACTCCTCCTCTTACCGTGAGAGGAGTCGGCCCTTTCATCTTTCTTGTCAAACCTTTCTGAGCTAAAGGTCTCTTCCCACTTAATTTTTTTAGTAGCTCACTCGTAGAACTCTGTGAGGTCCTTGACTGGGGACTTGTACAGACTCTTGTATAACTTTCCATCTTTGTGGAGTCCTGTGGAGATGGTGGACAGCATGGTTTCTCCAGATGGATTCTCCACCAAATTTGTTTTGAGTCTGAATCTGGTGATATATTCTTTCAGCGACTCGTGCTTGCACTAAAAGACCATAACGAGGTGGCAAGGGGGCACAAGCTATCTCTTTAGCACTCGATACTGGCTGATGAATTTCTATTGGTAGTCTTCCCAACTACCTATTGAGCGAGCAAGGAGGCTTTTGAACCAAGCTTGAGGTACACCTCCCAATGTGGCCAGGAACACTCAACATTTGACCAATGGGTCAACTATTTGTAAGTCTATCTGAACATTGAATGCGTCCAGATGATCATAGGGTTGGAATCCCTATTATACAACGGGATCACAGGGACCTTGAGCTTGAGAAGGAGAGTTCGAGCTTCGATCGCCTTACAGAGTGGTGTCTATTCCTCATAGCATGCTCGATCACTCGAGGTTCGGAGGCGTTCCTCTAACTAAGTTATCTTCTGAAACAGCTCTTCAACTAATAAGTCTCGTCCTGTCGAGTATTGGCTGGACAATCACTGGGTCCTTTGATCTTCATTGTTGCGAGGGTCACGACCAGGGGTCTGCTCTTATGAGCAACGAGTTAGAGAATTGGCTTGGTTGGGATCGCCCAGATGTTGAGTTCATTGCTACTGGAAAACATTCTCAGACATTGAGGCTTCAGCCTGTCTCTACGCATCTTATGCTAACAACGTGACTGCTTTAGTCAGTTCTCCCATCATGTATTCAAGCTTCTCCTGGCATCAAAGCCACGTTTGCACTCTGTCAGTTCCATTGGTAACAGCGGCTGGTGGAATAAGGCTGGCTGAGGGGAAGCCAGTGGTTACGTCGATGACAGGGGTATTGGAAAAATCTATTGTTGAGACATGTGCCTCTAGAAGACTGGATTGCACATTCAAAGCTCTGGCTGCTCTTCCCTTGGCCATTACAGTAGAAAATGAACTAGATCAGGTGAGATCCCCAAAGACGGCGCCAAGATGTTGACATCAGATTTTGGTATTGAGCCAAATTTCGGCTAATAGGGGGATTCTTCGGAATCTCTAACCTTTGGCTGGTTCAAGCACGACAAATCAGCAGGAATACACAAGGATGAAGGGTAGAGCAGAGAAGAAGACACAAGGTTTTTAACATGTTTCAGCCAAATCTGGATATCACCAGACTCTACGTCCACGATAGCATGTTATTCAGATGGTGTTTTTACAAAGTTACAACACATAGGTTCTTTTCTCTATTTTGGTAGAGTTTCTGCCTGCATAAAGGTGGTCTCCTCTCTTGCAAACGGCTCCTTCCTTATATTTATAAAGGAGAGGAGGTTACAATGGTAATTACATATGCAGTAAATCTATTACATCAACATTTATTATACAAGATAAAGTGGTCAGATAATATCATGTTCATTCGGCTGTTGCAGATTGTCTTTTACAAGTGGGCCCTAAGCATCATTTGGGCGTGATATGACTTGGTCTCCTACGGTCTTTGGCTCAGCGAGCTCTCAGGTCGTTGGTCGCACTTCGCACATCGAATCCTTTGGTCTGGGAGTAAGCCTCTTGGATGACAAGGTCGATCTCGCTCTATCATGCACGAGCTCGAGTTGAGGTCGCCTTGTGACACAAGGTGCAGGCAGAGCGATCCGAATATCCTTCGGGCTAGTGCTTTTGCTGCTCTCGGGCTGCTCGCAGGCTTGTTCAGGTCGAGCTGATTTTCACATACAACAATTAACAATTTGCCATTGAAGTTGTAAGATGTTGGCAAAATAGACTATGAATTATAAAAATAGTCATAGTAATCTTTAAATAATACTTCATTTATATATTCGTTCAAGTATCGAATTGTCCAGGGATTAAATTATATATATGGAAGGGCAAAATTATATAGATGAAATATTATTTGAGGATTACTATGTTATTTTTGTAATTCAAGTATCATTTTGTTAGTATCTTACAATTTAAATTAGATATATAAAATCTTAATTAAATATATAAAAATGAGTTCAAATTTATGCGCAAAAAATGTGACAAATCTAACATTTGATAATATTATGATTTTTGTTTAAAAACTTCATAAAAATGGTATATAATCAAATAAAATGGTTAATTAAATAGATAATAAGTATTAATTATAAGATTATGTATAATTTAAGACTTTAATTTTAAAATTTCAAGGTTGGTAAGAATTAAATCCATCCACTTAAAACTGAAGATTTTTTTTAACATTTTTCCTTATAAAATTATAATTAACAATAGTGGGATGACCTGCACTAACCTTCAACAATAAAAAAAAAAAAAAAAGGGAGACAATTCTGAAGAGGAAAGCACTGCCTGAGTAGACTATAAAATGTTGGGAATTTAATCGAGTGGAATTTGAAACATGTAAAGGTTGACGCTGCAAAATCTTCAAAAAAGTGTATAGAGTGCGATATAGTATAGTTTGACATTCTCTCTGTGTATAGTGATTTGAGTTTGACAAAAATATAAATTTTATATTATCCCAAAAGACACACTCTGCCGCCATTTCCTATCGGTCCATCTAATTGTCTACATTTTGAGAATCCCTTTGATCCACAACAACAAGCACTAAATGGAAAATTTAATGATAGCAACAGCATACTCTCTTATTGTCTAGCTCATTGGCCTACACCATCATTATCCCAATTTAATTTTGCTTTCTTGTCTTAGTTGATATTATTCTATCTTGTCTCCTCCTCAAGGCCCTATCATTTTAATTAAAACGCTAAATTTCAATTGAACATGTAGAATTTGAATGTAAAAGTTGGAGTCATTTGTTCTGCAAATGATTATTCATGCTATATATATAAACAAATTTTGCATACTTTTTGTTCCTAAGATCATTGTTTATCATTTAATTATTTTATAGATTTAAATTAAACAATAAAAAACAATCACACAAAATAATTGTGAAAAAAAGTGTATTTAACATTTTTTTTAAATTCAAGTTGTAACTAAAAAGCTTCTCGCATACACTCGTCACCATGCTTGATGACTTTTTTTTTATTTTTTGGGTGACGAGAAGTGGAGGTCAGTGGGTGCATTTGGATGCTTAAGCCAAAATGCTCACTCAAGTCATTTTGTTCATATAGAAAACCAATTTTTTACAAAAAAATTAAATTTTTAATGAAATAAATTTTTATGTGAACTTTTCAAGATGTGCTAAAAGTTATTTAATTAAAAATAAAGAAGTAAAAAATTTTAAAAAATAAATTTCTATATAATATTTGATTTACATATAAATTTTTAAAAGTTCTCTTATTATTATTTAAAATTTGTAAGGATAATTTTATATTTTTATTTCATTAAAAACACAAAAAGTAGAACTTATCTACATAGTTAAATTAATAATTTTTCATACTTTAAAAAAATAAAACTTCTTAAAAAATATATAATTTCCTCCACTTTTTTAAGTTAATATCTAATTAAATAATTTAAATATTTTTTATTTCTTAAAAAATTATACATTTTGTTAACTTGGATCAAATGAAACGTAATAGTCAGCAATCATCCCTCATGAGGTTGAGCGGTTATTGGAAAGGTTTTAGGCGAGGGTCAATTGGTCATATATCATGTCAGTTGTTGTTATGTTAACAAGTTAGCCCATAACTAGCCCAAGCCCAATGACCCCAAGTTAGACCAGAAGTAACCACGTCCAGCTAGCTATACCAACTTGTGACGCTCCTGGGTGCCACGTGGACCCATCGCTTTTATATTTATCACCACCATTGGCTAGCTGCAAGCCAATAAAACCATGAGATATAGGTTGAAAAAAATAAACCATAGTTTAACTTTCAAATTATACGTTTTCAAAATTAAAAAATTTAAAAATAATTTTTTTAAAAAAAATATTTGTTAACTAAACAATTGCATCAAAGTCAAACGGATCTTTCCATTCTTCCTAGCTAAACTTACAAAAGAGAAGTAAATTTTTAAAGGGTTTATTCTTTTTATGTGCCAGTTTAAAATGATCAGTTGTCTTCGATCGGTCGATCAATGATCGATTAGTTAGAGCTTAGTGAAGAATCACCATTTGATATTGTTATAAGCATTTTTTGATTATGTGAAATGGGCTGACAAAGGCCTGATAACAGATTAAATCCAAAAGAGAAAAGAGCCCACTAGATCGCTATCTGCATGAGTATAGAACAAGACAGAAGTCTCAGCTCGCATGGCCAGTATCTCGCTATACGTGAGCTTGTATTATGAAATGCTGACTCACGAAGTTCGTCCTCGCTGATCAAAAGCCAACATCGACCCAAACAGAGTCCTAACTCGCGGACATTACACCTCGCCCAGCTAAGGGCTTATTAAGGGAAGCACTGAAGCAGCAACCCTCTTAGACTTGACTCGTGGGACCAGCTTGCAAGAAGTAGTGTGTAGGGCCCACCTATAGAGAGCAAAACATAAGAAATCAGCCAACAGTCTATAGAAGTCATTTTGCAGTAGTCTAGGTTGTCTTGTACATTTATTTTAATGTAATAGAAATACAAATTATGTAATTACAATTATAACCTCCCCATCCTCTATAAATAAGAGGAAGGAGATCATTGTAAAAGAAGGCCGAAGGGAGATATTATAACTTTGCTAAAATTTCTTCATATTAATAAAAGCTATTGTGGATGTAGGGACTGGTGCCGCTCGATTTTCGCTGAATCACATTAAAAATATTGCATGTTTGCTACTCTTCCTCTGCCCTTCCCCATGATCTTTGCTAGCTTAACCAGAAGACAATTTGAGTCCAAAAAGAACTTCTCAGGTTGGTTGGATTATGGTAGAACCAAAATCCACCGTCAATATTTTTGGCACCGTCTGTGGGGACTCATCTGTTCCCTTGGCTGATTTCCTATACATTGGTTGATTTTTGGCATAACCACAATGGCAAGAGGAAGAGCCACCAGAGCTTCAAATGTGTTGGTTGACCCCCCAGAAGATCATGTATCTACAACAAACTCTTCCACTGCTCCTATATAAGTGTTGCTACTGGCTTGCCCCCAGCTAGCTTTTTTTAACCTGCTGCCATTGTTAATGTCACTGATGGAGCACAAGCCTGGCTTTAACGTCAGGAAAGGCTGGAAAATATGATAGCAGAACTGACTAAGGTAATCATTGCGATAACACAAGCGCAAGCTTAGGTTTTTGATAAGTGGGCAAAATGCGTATTATTATATTGATTGTAATCTCTTGATTCGTTGTTAACTTGTGATTTCTTTGCTCTTTTTGCTTTGGTTTAGTATTTTGTTCCTTGGTACTATTTTGTTTAGTATCTTTCTATATAGGTTAGCAAGAAGGCTCGAAAAGGAAGATGAAAGTGAAAATTTGAAGCATATTTAGATGAAGGAGAAGTTAGAAGATGAGCCCCTGCAAGGAACACAACTCAGCCTGAAGCAAGAACAACACAGCTTGAAACACTGCCTGGTTGTATCCCAAGACACAACCATGTTTGGTGCTGTCCAATTTCTTTGAATTTCTTCATGTCCAGCCCAAAACACATCCTAGCCATGTCATAGCATATGGCCATGTTTTAGGCTCTGCTACCCTACTATTTAAGCCAATCTATACACAGCCACCAGAGAGGAGAGAGAGTTTTTAGATAGGCTAGCTAGATTTTCCATTTCTAAGACATTTTCTGAGTAGATTGTCAGGGGATTCTTGTAGGATTGATGCTTTTGTGAAGATTCTAGTTCATTTCATCACTTGGCAATCTAGTTATCTCTTCCAAACTTTATCTTTATTTTTCTATATTTGCATTTGGATATTATGGAGTACTCTATAATGATGAATCTAATTTTAATTTCTATTATGAGTGAGTAGATTTCTATTCTAGGATTGGGAATAACCCATTTATAGTCCCTTGCTACCATATTGATTGATTTCCTGTTGTAATTATTTGGTATTAATCGATTCAACTATTATGACCACCAAGTTTTTGATAAAATGTTTGGCCATCATTTTGTCTGATTTTAGATAGATAATTGAAGTACCGAAAGGAGAAGGTTATCACCGGAACCTTAACAGTTGATTAAGGGAATTTTAATCACTAAAGTAGATTAGGTTCCTTTATGATTGAATTGGTTGGAACCAATCTTAAAGGGCTTAAATTAATTTAATCCACGAAAATAGGTTCAATTAGATTAATTTGAGTACTATTATTAGACCTTGAAAAAGGCTAATAAATAACCTAGGCTCAACCATCCTCGATTATCAAAGAGATTGCAACAAGAGGAATTTACACCATTTGTTGAAGACCATAAGTGTGGTGAAGCCCAATCTTAGGTTTTTACAATTGAATTTCATTTGTTAATTAAGTGCCGCTTTATTATCAGTTTTCTTTAACATCCTTTATTGATTTGGATAGCTTGAATTGCAAAACTCTAGTAATTGATATCTAGGTCCCTGTGGGATTCAACCCATACTTGCCAGTGTTTACTACAATTACACCGTGCGCTTGAGAAAACATAACAAGTTTTTGGCGTCATTGCCGGGGATTCTTTGGTGTCAATGTTAGTGTGTTTTGCAATATAGCTAGACTAAATCTTTTCTTTTATTTTGCTGTTATTGCTCCTTATTTCCATTTCATAGGTGTGTTTCCCTTTTATGTGAAGAGCTCTTGAAAATCTTGTTCAGTTTGATCCTGAGGTTGAAAGGACACTTCATAAATGGAGAAGATGAAGGAGACAAGGCCAATTAACACATTTAGACATGGATCAACAAAACAACCGTTCATTGAAGGATTTCACTACACTAAATACCCAAGACCTAAGTCCAAGCATTATTAGACCTGCTGTAGAGGCCAACAATTTTGAATTGAAACCTTCACTTCTCTAAATGGTTCAGCAAAATCAATTTGGAGGGTCTCTCACTGAAGACCCAAACCTTCATCTGTTGGTCTTCCTGGAGTATTATGATACATTGAAGCTTAATGGAGTTCCTCAAGATGCTATTTAGTTGAGATTGTTCCCCTTCTCTCTAAAGGACAAGGCTAGAACCTGGTTACATTCTTTGCCAGTTGGATCCATTACTACATGGCAACAACCATCACAAGCCTACTTAGCCAAATACTTCCCTCCAAGCAAGACGACTCAACTCTGCAACCAAATTACAACTTTTGTTCGAAGAGATGAAAAGTCATTGTATGAAGCCTAGGAGCAATTCAAAGAACTTCTACGATTATGTCCCCATCATGGATTGGAAAAGTAGCTGATTGTCCATACCTTCTACAATGGGCTTACATATAATACCTGTATGTCAGTAGATGCTACTGCAAGAGGAGCACTCATGAACAAGACTGTAGATGAAGCGCACACTCTTATAGAGGATATGGCACTAAATCATTATTCATGGTCAAGTGAACAAGCTTCATTAAAGAAACCTGCTGTATACTAAAAACAGACCTCACAAGGATGAATCCCTGCGGAAACGAAGATCAGTCCCCGCACCTCAGTGAGAAGCCTTCAGAAAGCTTCATGTTATGGAAAACGACCCCAAGGCGAGGCAGTAGACTCGGGGTTCTCGAATAAAGAAGATCGTTCAACTATCAAGAGCACACCAACGAGCTCTTCCTTAGCGAGCTATACCTCGCTGCATAATGTCCTAGCAAGGCACTTTTAAAGAATGGCCGACCTCCTCACAAGAGCTCGCTGGCCACTTTGTAAGCAGTGCCGAGCTCGCCTCCTTGGTGCCTCGCAAGGATCATGAAGTCTGAACTCCAGCACTGAGTCATTAATCTCTGTATGACTAAAATGATGTCAAGCAATAGTCATAAGCCTATAGCCAGCCTAGAGGATCCGCCTCCGTAGCCTATGTACTGCAAACAGCTGGATTGTAGCCTATACTGTCTTTTCTATTTATTGCTTGATGTAATACAACTGTAGCTAGCAATAAATGAATGTAACCTCTCCTTCCTTCATAAATAGGATCGTATTGTTAAGAAAGGGGAAGAGGGAGCCCATACTTATAAGTAAAAACTCTGATAAGTTACAATAATGAAATCTCAACCGTGGACGTAGGGTCCAGCAAAATCTAGATTTAGTCGAACCACGTAAAAATCGAATGTCTTCCCTCATACTTATTCAACCATTTACATCATCTACTTCATTTTTTCTCACTTGCAAACCAAGAACAGGCCTGGGATCCCAAAGAATCCCCCGTTGGCCAGAGTTTGGGATATAACTAAAATTTGACATTAACATTTTGGCGTCGTCTGCGGGGATCTCACCTGTTTCGATTGGTTTCTCGTTGTCATGGCCAAAGGAAGAGTTACTAGGCCCTCGAGCGCACGATGCCAGACCCCAGACGGCTATGTTTCAACAATAAGCTCATCCATCGCCCTCGTGACAAGGGCAATCGCTGACTTCCCTCAGGCCGGTCCGGTGCAACTAGCTCTCGCTGCTAACAATGTTGAAGAACTGCAGGCTTAGCTCCAGCATCAAGAAAGGCTTGAGCATATAATGGGGGAATTGACCAAAATAGTCTTGATGTTAGTACAGGTGTAAACCCAGAACGTGCATGCATAGGCTGAACCCGTCATGCCTGAGGTAGAAAGTTCCAGTGAAGTAAACCGAGAACAGGAGCCATATCGCCGTCCATGCGGTCAGAACGACGGAGCAAACCACTAGGTCCCTGGTCATGGACTAGGGGGCTTAGACGCTGTGGTGGAAGGTCTCCTTCAGAGAGTCAGACATTTGGAAGAGTGCCCTCGAGCTCGAAATGACCGGGAGCATCTTGGAGAGCAAACCCCTTTCTCTAGGGAGATTATGAAGGAGACTCTACTGTATAAGTTAAAAATCCCTGCTATCCCATTGTATGACGGAGATAGCGACTCATACAGCCATCTGGACCTGTTTAATATCTAGATGGACCTTCAGGCTTGTAACCTTTTGGTCAAGTGTCGTGTTTTCCCTACTACTTTAGGAGAAATTTCCCGCACGTGGTTCAAGAGCCTCCTAGCTCGCAGCATTGGCAGCTGGGGAGAGTGTCAAGAAAGATTTGTCAACCAATACCAGGCACTAAGAAGGCGACTTGCGCCCCCATGCCATCTTGCCACTATCTTTCAAGGTAGACAGGAAACGCTAAAAGATTACCTTGCTTGCTTCAGGTGTGAGGTCAATAATGTCGAGAAGTCATCGGATGAAGCCATTCTGACCGCCATCTCCGTGGGACTTCATAGGGATGGAAAGCTGTTTAAAAGCCTATGAAAATCCCCAATAAGTAGCCTAGGAGAATTCTATGAGCGGGCTACAAAACAAGTAAGGTGGGACAAAACTTTCAGCCCACAAAACCCTGAGGCAGGCAGTTCGACATCGAACAAGAAAAGGAGCAACTATGGAAGCAGGAATGACAACCCCAAGCTTTGGTCTGTGAAAAAGGGAAAGGATGAAGGGCCTCCATTTCAGGCCCGCCACAGCACCTACAGCATCTTGTCAGATGCTCAAGACAAAATCTTTGCAATGGAGAAGGACAAGGAAGACTTCGGACAACCTCCGCCCTTAAAAATGCCTGGCAAATCCAGAGTCAATCGAGGGAAATTCTGTGCATGCCACAACGAGTTCAGACATATCACCTCGGAATGTTGGGCACTGCGAGGTGCCATCGAAGATCTCATTAAAAGGGGATGTCTGCACGACTATATCGTGCAACCTTCCAGGCAGCGGCATGGGTCCCACCACCAGGGGCTGAGCACGAGCGGTCTCCTACTATCAGGATAATTTTTTAACTTCTGTGATTATCTGTAAATTGTATTAACGCCTCTTGAACTTGTGTACTAATACAAAGTTTCCTTTTGGTAGGATAACAACATTCATCACTCACACGTTGTCGATCTGTTATAAGTCATATGAACGGCAAAAGCACTCTGATCTATTACTTAAGGCCCTCCCCTGGAGCCTAATCCAGAGACGAATTGACGAATCACTCAACCAATTGAGCTGTGGGCTCGCTGAGGCATGGAGACGCTTTAAAATAAACTCACTTAACTAGTTGAGCTACGGGCTTGCTAAGGCGTGAAAACGCTTTAAAATAAACTCACTCAACCAGTTGAGCTACGGGCTCGCTGAGGTGTGGACACGCTTTAAAATATACTCACTTAGCTAGGTGAGCTACGGGCTTGCTAACTAGCCAGCATAGCAGACGTGCTCACTGAGGCATGGAGACGCTCAAAAATGGCTCACCAGTTGAGCCTTGAGCTCGCTGAGGCATAGGGGACGCTGTAAAATACACCCCTTGGGCACA
>JANHAO010015889.1:0-14616 GCA_026873985.1 Saraca asoca | reverse complement strand
AAATTAATCTTAGAAGAAATGATGCTTTCTTAGACTTTCTTGTCCTAGAAACTTCCTCAAGAAGCTTCATGTTTCTGTTGACAAAAACACACTATAGGAGAACGCGGTATCATCAACAAAACAAGGTGCAAAACTACTACCATGATATCATTCTAGTATTCCTTCTCACCTATTTTATGCATAAAGAATTTGTTAATCTCTATTTATTTATTTTTTTTCCTCTCATCACTTGATCTAAACTCAATTGGGCAACATTTATACATCAATTTTATGTGTAATACGTATATTGCAACAACTATAAAAGAAAAAAAAAAGTATTTTTATATTTATCTACTCTTATGTCAAGTTTATGTGCATGAGAAGGGGATGGGACTGAATTTAATTCCAGATCTTGCTCCTTTTTTATATGAATGAGTTCAATATGAAGACAAAGAATGTGTAACGTGTACAACTAAAAAGAGTACATTAAACCAAACTCACATGCATAATCAAATGTGAGTTTTTTTTCTCTCTCTATGGTTATATCATTTATTTATAAATTAATTAAAATTATATAATTTTCAAAATTAGGTTTAAAATGTGATTTTAATCCTTCCAAAATATAAATGGTGTGATCTTGATCCTTCTAATTTTTTTTTGGTCATTGATCATTCTAATTTAAAATATTCGATTTTGATTTTCTTAATATTTCAATTGGTATAATTTTGGTCATTTTATTGAATTTCCATCCAATTATTAGTGGCATAGCTAATATGGAGTCCACTGAGTGCTTTAGACAAAGTGATATGACTTTTGTATCCTATTTACATGTATATACTAACTATTGTCATCTTCCTTTCCCAAATTCTTTTATATTTTGCATATGTGAGGAGACATATATCTTGCCAGTAATTAATATTTACATGTGAATCATAACATAAAAAATATTTCACATTTAATAAAATTATTCATCCTCTTATCTTTATATTAGTTTTTTCATAAGTAATTGGATGAGAGTTTAACGTATGGATCAAAATTAAAATGAAGTATTTCACATTAAGTAATCAAATTCATTCAATTTATATCTTAATAGATTAAAATTATATTTAAATCTTAAAATTAATATTAAATATTAAGATTCATTATATAAAGTTGAACAAATTAAATAAATACATTTTTATTAAAAAAAATTCTAAACATTGCTTAAATCTATTGAATGTTTCCCTTTAAAGGATTCGCACCCCCCCCCCCCAAGTTAGCATAAACAAAACACTATATCTAGTATGAAGATTGGGCGGTGATAACTACCAATGAAGCCAATATTTTCTGAAATAACATAGATGTCAACAAAACAATACTAATTTTCATGAAAATTGAGCATGGCAATTATTTTATCTGATATAGTGACAAGACATTTGGCCATGAATAAAACTAGCTTCATGATCTGAGCACAGTGACTGATGGCAGTGGGAGTTGATATAATAATGATGAGCCGCAAAGGTGAGGAAATGTGATCAGGGATGCTGTCAAAATCGGCCCTATACAAACAAACTTACTCTCCCATTGCATTGCCGGAGAAGTGACTTCTAAAACACTTAAAATGGCCCTATTTCCTTTTCTAAAGTCTCTCCCCATAGTCCCAAAGTATTGGAGTTAGTAAAGCACTTGTCAATTTTCATCTCACTTTCGGAATTTGCAATCATGCTTCCAATGCTTCTTGTTGAAATTTCACAAAGTATTAGGATCCATAGTGCATGTTTCTTTGTTTTGCGGTGATTCTCTCTCTCTCTCTCACTAGTGGCGGACTCATGTTGAACCCAGTAATAACTCATGTCCTTGCTTAATTTTTTTTAAAATATATTATAATACTTAAAAAAAAGTGACAGAAGAATTAAATTAAAATTTTGATAGTAATTAAATTGAAAAGATTCTTTAAAAATGAGCCATAGTGAAAGGAAGTAAAAAATTTAGAGATCAAATTATAAATTTTTCTATTTTGAAAAACAGGCCCATTCGAGTCAACTCCCACTACTCAGAGATCTTGTGTCCACCCCTGTCTATCACTCTCTTTATTTCTTTTTTATGAGTGTATTATGGATTGTTTGTTTAGATTCACTTATATTATGATTAAATAATCGAGTGTTTTCACTCGTATTTTCATTTGACAAATAAATTTTATAATTTCGATTAAGTCAAAATATAAATAAATGGTGTAAATTTGTTTGAATATGTAATTGTCTTTTTCTTATTTGAATAACAAGTTTTGTATTTAAAAAACAATCTGAATTAATATGTATTTTTTTAATTTTTATAAAATAATTTAATACTTTTTACAATTTTTATATAAAAAGAATTTTAAAAAAATGTAATCATTTATGTATTTCCTATACATAAATTTTGTATAAAATTATAATTTTTATAGATAAATTTTATAAAAGCTTTGTATATTTTCAAGTGCTTGCCAAAGCATTACATAGACATGAGAATAGCATTATTCCTTTCCTATTTGTTGATTGGTTGGTCGACTAAAAGTTTGTTTTACTAATTCTAAGTAAATGGTCAAATGTTTCTGTTGCAATACAAATCTTGAAAGTGGAAAGTATGGATGATTGGACTTGTTCGGGTCTTTCACTTGGATTAGCTCAATTTGTTAGGTTATTGGCAATTATAGGCTTCAACCTCCCACTTGAATTCATTTACTATTTGAGTCCATTCACACAGCCCTTTTTAGGGTTTCACTTTGATTTATTTCAAATCAACTTGAACTTGAAGTTTAAGATTCCATTCACCATTGTCCACTTAATTCAAAATCAATGCCAATTGGGCGGTTTCCCTGCTAGTCTACAGCTTCAGCTCCCATATTCTTTCAAAAAGCAATATCATATTTGAAAACAATTTCTAGAAAGCAGAAATCTAGAACCTTTAGACCTTCAATAGAAAGACAGAGAAAGAGAAGGGGGAATGAATGAATATATTCCTTTTTCTTTTGATGTTCATTCAATTGTACTGTTTATTTCACATGTTTAAAATTAATTTAATAAGCCTTGTTTTTATTATAGCAAAGTTTAAGGCTACTGCCTAAGTTAATTGGTGGACATATGATTTATTTAGATTTTAATAACTAGATTTATGTAGGTGTCAGACTTTTTAAATTTTACAAGGCTAAATTAATTTGTCATTTTTTATAATTTTATTTAATTTCTAGTAGTTCTTGCTAGTTTAAAATTTTAGAATTGGATTATTATATTTTTTTATTTTTAATTGGACATCTATTATTTTTTTTAATTATATTTTATCAATAATTAACAAATGCGAATATCAATTTGTTAATTATTTATGAATTGAAAGACACAGGATCTCTATTTTTTTTCTAAAAATAAAATAATTCTATAAATATTATAAGTTTCTCTACGTTGTTCACCAGCAAATGCTAATTTCACAAAATTTAGGTTAATTTAATATTGTTGTCACTTCCCCACTGAAATTGCCTACATGTCAGGAGTTTAATAATTTTTTAGGTAACAAGCAAGTTAGATGCCACCATATAATTCATATAAAAAAGGGTCACGGTCAACCATTTATATTCAAAATACCGAAAGCTCCAATTCTGCTTTTGACTATATATTCATAAACTCGTATTATGCAATTCTCCACGATTTTTATGGACTCAGAAGTTAATTTTGTTCTCATTGTAAATAATGAGTATATTAAAATATAATAAAATCAAATTTTCAAACGATGGTGGATTCATGTCAAATTTAATAGTATCCACAATTTTTATGGACTCGTATGCTAATTCTTATTGTCATTATAAATAAACATATTAAAATGTACTAAAATCAAAATTTTGAATGAAAGTGAATTTATGTAAAATTTAGGTGGTATTTATTTTGCGGAATCTTTCTTATATTTTTAAAAATATTAAATTCTCATATTTAATTTAAATTTTAAAAAAATTATTCGAGAATATTTATAATCAAATATTTCCTCCGAATTTTCTTACGAGGAGGTGGATTTCTTATATTTCCATTATATAAGAATGTTTTAATCATATAAAAAATATTTTACCAGTTATTCTGTTAATGTTTTACTATCTCAACCCATCATCATTCAGCATCATTAACAATCACTCACCATCACCTTCAGTCATTAACAGTACTCATCATCATCTATCATTGTTGACCATTATTCACTACCATCTACCATTAACTATTGCCAACAATCATCGACCGTCGTTGAACACTACCCATAACTGCTACCGTCATTGACTATTATCTACCATCATTGATCACTATTCATTACTACTCACCATCATTGATCACTATTTCTCACCACTTATCACAGTTGATCACCTTTCATCATTATCTATTATGGTTAATCATCACTAATCTGATCAACTTTCGATGTTGACCACTTAATTTATGATAAAAACATAGTTGATAATTTAATAATATTTTAAAAATATTTAAATTAATTAAAATATAATATTATAACATTCTTAGAATTTTTTTAATGAACCAAGCATGATAGTATGATATTCTCAGAAATGTATGATTCCATAAATCAAACACCACCTTAGTAGTATTACTAAATTGATGAAATTTTTTTAAAATTGATACTTTTTTAATATTAAAACATCTTTAGTACTAATTTCATAATTTGATGGCTTAATCTCACTAATTTTAAGATTGCATCTGTCAATAAAGCGTGGCCACGGGCAAGTCCCCATCATAAGCCAAAATGATCTAATTCCGATTAACAAATCAAAGCATGACAAATATATAATGAGTGATTTTATGGTATTTACATATTCTAACTTAAGTTTGAAATAATTTCAAAAAAATAAAATTCATTTATAAATAAAATTGGATTAAAAAGTTTGCTTAATTTATTAGAATTGAATCATTATACTCTCACTGGATCAAAATAAAATCCATTTAAATTACTAAACAATTTAACTAAACATTTGCAAATAATTTTTATGTCGACTTTCACAATTTTAAAATCAAAATAAATTTAATAGGATTTGACAAGAATTCATATCATTTGAGATAAGACAAATATATTAAAAATTTTGTCATCAAGTTATCATTCTATGCACTATTATTCAATCAATATTTATATAAAACTTGGTTTTGAAGTTTGCAAACAATATTAGGGTTAGCAAACTTCTAAACCATTATTTGTGGGTCATAGCCCAATTTCTTCTGAATAGCCCTATCTCCCATCTTTGGGTTGTGAAAACACTACATGGATATGACTTTTAAGGCTAATTTTTCAAGAGACAGACAAAATGATGGGCTTGAAGTTGGGCAGAAGAGAGTTAGACCCAAGTTTAAAATCTGGGCCAAATGATCCAATACACTTTGGGTCTTCTGGCCTAAAAATTGTAACTGGATGAGAAGAAATAGTGAAAAGGAACCCACGCCTGGTGGGACTCGAACCCACAATCGTCTGATTAGAAGTCAGACGCCTTATCCATTAGGCCACAGGCGCTCATGTAGGAGTGGCCTTACGATTTAAAAATATATTAATTATCAATTAAAATTGGCTTCAACAGTGGAATATTTGTTTATCTAAATTAAAATGCTTCTAATAATAAAATAACTGCTTTTTGTAAGAAGAATATATGTAATTGTTAACTTAAGAAAATAAATTCTTAACACAAGAAACTTAACCGTGCTTTTTTCTTGAACCATAACTTGGACGAGTAATGTTCAACACATTTTTTTTTCTCATAGTGCCCTCACTTGCTCATTTAGAATTTTTGCATTTTTATATAAAAAGAAATTTTGGATCTAATGGAAAAATTTAATAATGATAGATAAACGAATAAAAGTATTGTTAAAAAAAAAAGGAAAATGTGCATTAAAAATTTACTTATTTCCTAGCCGCAACTTGGTGTAAAAGATAAAGTGATGCTATTATGATGTGACTCATTAGTTTTTTTAGTCTTTTAATGTTGAGTTTAATTATTTTAAGCTTCTTAATAATAAAGTAAAACCTCTATAAATTAATAACCTTAAAGTTATACAAATTTTATTAATTTAAAGATGTATTAATTAATTAATAATTTATTAATTTATCAATTGTTATTAAAATTCAAAGTAATACTCATTTAATCAATTAAAAATTTATTTTATTTTATAAAAATATAAATTATACTATTAATAAAAGAAGCTTAAAAGTATAAGGAATATAAACCAATACATATCTACTTGATTTACAAATATAATTTAATTGTATTAATATATTCAATGTAATTAATAATATTTTTCTATTATCAAGAGATTAAAAAGATTAAGGAATACTAAACGATACATGTCTACTCTCATTTTATTAAATGCTCACAATGAATCAAACTAACAATATTATGTATGTAAATAACCAAGAAGTCTTCTTATATAATAAACAAAATATAATATTTCCTTATATCTCATTGTTAAAATATGACTTTCCATCTAAAATGTATTCATAAATCAATTATGACTAATCAAATACATAAAGCATTACGTGAATATAGTAGAGAGCATTCCACATACACTCAAAAAGAATTACAATAATGGATTTTTGAAAATTTTCACTTGATAGTTAGCTAAGGTACAATATCAAATATACTCAATTGATCATCAGAATATCTTTCGATTGATGTAGAAAAAGTGGTCAATTTAAGCAGTACAAACTATCAAAGTTTCCAGATGGAGAATGCTATTTATGAGTGATTTTTTCAATGCCAAGGTTGTGTGAATATAATAGATAAGCTAATTTTGAAAAAAGTAAAAGAGATTCTAAAAATATTAAACCCTGAAGAGACTTTAGAATTCAACTTATCTCAAGATTGGCTTGAGAAGTTCAAGTTAAGACATAGAATTAAATTATTTCGATATTATAGGGAAAGTGGGTCAATTGATATACAAGACATGGAGAAGAAATTGGAGTCTGTAAGGGAAAAAATAGATCAATTTGTCATAAAAGATGTTTTTAATATAGATGAAAGATGATTGTTTTATAGGTTGCAACCTGATCACTTTCTTGTAACAAAGCAACTTGAAGGAAAAAAAAAGACAAAGAAAGGTTTACAATTATTGTTTGTTGCAATGAAGATAGCTCAGGAAAAATTCCTCTATGAATCATTAGAAAGCATGCAAAATCCCGTTGCTTCAAGAATGTAAACATGAATTCTTTGAACTGTCAATATTGTACCAACAAAAAATCATGGATGACTACAATGCTTTTTAAGGAATATGTTTGATGGCTTGACAACAAAATGTATGGAAGAAAAAATAGATAATTGTCTGGTCCATCCAAAGAATATCGAAGGATTACAAAATGTTGAGCTATTCTTTTTGCCACCCAACATGACATCAAAAATCCAATCATGTGATGCAAGGATAATAAGAAATTTCAAGATGCTTTATCATAGAAGATTTTATCATAAACTTTTGGAGGGCTATGAATTGGGGCAAAGCAATAAAAAAAAAAAATAACAAATAAATGTTTTGGATGCAAATAATCTTATAATCTTAGCTTGGACAACAAATGTTTATGCAAAGACAATAGTAAATTGTTTACGACATTACAAAATTTGTTTTGTGGAAAAAATGGCCTCAAAGAAGTTAAATGATCTTTCACATGAAAAGGATATTGATGAGCTTAAGATAATAATCAATTATTTAGGCCATTGTAATAAAATGAATATAAATTGCCTATTGGATTATCTTGATGAAAATGATACAAGCTCAAATGTCTCAAGTTTAAAAGAAATTGTTGCTAGTATCACTGAAAATCCTATTAATAATGAAGTTGAGGATGATACAATAGTTTTGGAGCCTGTTATGTAGAAGGAATCACTTAAGACATTAATAATTCTTTATAACTTCTTATCGTAATATGAGAATTTAACTCCATAATTTTTAGATGTAATAAGAAAAATTAAAGATGAGATTTAATTAGATTTAAATTTTAATAAAAAATAAATAACAGTGGACTCATATTTTAGAAAAATATGATATATAATTTTAATAAATTATTAATTTATGGTATGAATAGAATCAAGGGATTATTTAAGATTTTGAAAAAAAATATTATCTTATTTCTTATTGAAATTATTAATTTAGCTCCTTATCTCAAGTTGGGGCAGAAAAAAATTATTAACTTATCAAGTATTAATTTAATGAAGTTTTACTGTATGTGTCAGCAACATCAACCCATTGAAATCCTGCCCATTAAAAACAAAAGTAATTTGACATTTTTAATCTTTTATTTCTCTGTTTAGCTTGTGTTGTTTTTATTTTAATGATGTTTTGCTTTCATTTCTTGTTTTTACTGGTGTAATAATTTTTTTTTCTCTTGTTGGTAATGAAATCTGTGTTAAGGAAAAAAACAAAAACAAAAAACTTCTGCTCGCTGCTTTACTTGAAGGAGTTTAAAGATTCATTGTGGCTCTCTCTCTCTCTCTCTCTCTCTCTCTCTGCATATTCTGTACAATTAATTAAGTGATGCATGTTTAGAATAAAAAACTTTTTATGCAATTAGTAAATAGAAAGATAATATGTGACTAAAAAAATTAAATATGAAAAAAGTAGAACAGATGAATTAAATTTAAATTCATTAATATAATTGATCTGAATCTCTTTTTTTTTTCTATTTTTGAAGATAGAAAATATAATTTTTTTATTTTAGGATTCACAATTTTTTTAATGGGATATACCATTTTAATTAAATATATATTTTTTAAAAAGAGATTAGGAGGATTATATTTTAAGTGAGGTTGTAAATGACGCAGGTCAGAAATTCAATGCGGCAAGTTGCAGCTTTTAAAAATTCATGATGATAAGTGATAATGTGATATTGAAGGAATAATTGCATTTTAACCTTTGACTTTTCCCAAAGAATTCATGCCAGCAGCACTAACAACGGTCCTCCCAAGTTTATCACGTTGAAAATTCATTTGGAGGCCCATTAGGGATTATTTCCAATCACTTACGTAGCAATAGGATTGCAAATTTGTTAATACTTGCATTTTTTTTAATAAAAAATAACCTTTGAATATTTGCATTATTCTCAATTAAAATTAAAAAAGTTATATATACTTTCTTTTATACTGAAAAGATTAAAAAATCGATATATTGCTCTATCATCAAAGCAAAGCATGTCTCTATTGATAAATAAATCCTAATAGTAAAAGATTACAATTTGATAAATTATTTAGATACTCTTTATAATTATATCCGTGTAATTTTAAAATTTTGAATGAAATTCTTATATTTATTTTTTATTTTTAATTGAATAATTCATATCATTTTTTTATTAGATTAAGTTAATAATTGATTGCCACGACCCAATTTCCGGGTCCGTGATCGGCGTAGAAGATTATCCGTAGGAAACCTCCTACAAGCCTAACTATACATTTTGACCTTTAATTACGTTTCCATTCTTGATGAAAATTCAGCAAAGTTTCCTCTATAAACTGGACACTGAGACTCAAGGCCTTAATACATAATAAGGGCCATACGCCCATGGGAACCTGATAAACAAATAACAATTATGCATACAGTGGCCCATGCTAGATATTTTCAACTACTGGGCATTCATAATTTAATTACAAATATAATACAATAAATATCATAATAATTTAATATTAGCTTCTATAATGCATCTGTAGACAAATCATATGGGCCATATAAGCGGCAGGAAAACAAATACAAGGTGGCCCAAACTATATTCATTATACTAAATATCAGAAATACAATCTTATACAATATATGCTTATTATTATCATCCACTATTTATGCTTTTGTGTTTCAAAATGTATCTCTTTTTCTTTACAGAATGCTAATTGGATCCAGATAATTCCAGTGTAACCAGAATCGATCAGATTTTCCTCCTTTTCCATCCACAACGCCATACAAATATTTCATTTTATTCCACCCTCCCCCTTATCACTCCAACAGATATCGGGTAGTCACAAGTGCACCTGAGGGTTTCCTGTGAATTGCCATTGGTCCCAGATCCAAAGGAATTCAAATAGGGAACCAGAATAAATCTCCATGTCTAACCGTGTTACACCAGTTCAGATCACCCCCTTATTGCTTCGACAGAACAGATATTACACAGAACAGAACAGAACAGACATTGTGATTTAGATAACCTTTCACCTTTCTGTACAGGTGCAACACAAGAAGCGTATGAGTCCATATTAAACTTCTTGAGGACTTATTCAATACAGGTTGCCTGAGACAAACCAAGAATGCCACGAGACCTATCACAATGGATTTGTATTCCAAAAATAAAGGAGGCCTCACTAAGATCTTTCATATCAAAATGGCATGACAACATGTGTTTTGTCTCATTCAGAAAATTCATTGAATTGCTAGCTAATAGGATGTCATCAACATAGAGTACAAGTATGATGAAACTGCTTCCACTAAATTTCTGATAGATACATTGGTCTAAAGCATTCTCAATAAACCCAAGTGAGATGATTACCTTACAAAACTTCAGATACCATTGCCTGAAGGCTTGTTCAGCCTATAAATGGATCTTTGTAATTTGCACACTAAGTGCCTTTTATCAGGCTCATTAAAACCATCTGGCTGGGTCATATAGACTTCTTCATGTAAGTTTCCATTCAGAAATGTAGTCTTGACATCCATCTGGTGAAGTTCAAGGTCTAATTATGTAACAAGAGCCATGATAACTCTGAAAACATCCTTAGTTAAGATCGGAAAGAAGGTTTTCTATGTAATCAATGCTTTCTTTTTGGTTGTAGCCTTTAGCTACAAGTCTGGCTTTGTACCTTTCAATTTCACCAGTAGCCCCTCATTTAGTCTTAAAGACCCATTTTCAACCAACAAGTTTGAACTTGTCTGGTGATTCAGCATGCTCCCATACTTGGTTGTGATGTATAAAGATAATTTTATCATTCGTCACCTCCAACCATTCAGAAGAATGAGGACTTGACATTGCTTGTTGAAACGATATGGGATTTGCTTCATTAATAGTATCAGATTCAAATTCCTGCAAATAAACCATGTAATCATTTGGTATTGCGAGCCTGCGGATTTTTTGAAACTGTCTTAATTCAACTATTGCCTCTTCAGTGTTTTTAATAGGCTGTTGTACATCAACCTTAATTGAATTTTCAATAACATCATTTCTATCAATTGATGTAAGTGGCAAAATAGGTGTAGGTAAAATAGTGCTCTTTTTATGTAAATCAATGTCCCTAGGCACATGACTCCCACTATCTAAGTCATCCTTAAAATAAAATGCTCAATCAAATTCAATGACTCTAGTAGTGTGACTAGGATAATAAAATCTACACCCTTTCGATCCAGAATAATACCCAATGAAGAAACCACTGACAGTTCTAGCATCAAGTTTCTTCAATTGGGGATTATATGGTCTCACCTCCGCCTTGCAACCCCATACTTAAAGGTGTTTTAAAGTGGGCTTCTTTCCAGAATAAAGCTCATATGGAGTCTTAAGCATGGATTTACTAGAAATCTACTTAAAATATAAATCACAGTCTTTAAAGCTTTACCCTATAAGAACTCTGGCAAGGAGGAGTGACTAAGCATACTCCTAACCATGTCAATCAAAGTATGATTTCACCTTTCTGCAAGCCCATTTTGCTGAGGGGTGCCAGACATCGTATACTGAGCTTCTATACTATGTTCTTGTAGAAATTGAGTAAATGGACCAGGATTTCCCATTTTAGTATACATCCCATAATACTCACTAACCCTGTCTGATCTTACACATTTAATAACCTTGCCAGTCTTTAACTCAACTGCTGCCTTAAAGATATCTAATGATTCTGACTTCTCATGTAGAAGATCGATCCACCCATATTTGGAGTGATTATCTATGAAGGTAATGTAATATTTGTAGCCACCCGTAGCAAGAGGAGTGATGAAACCATAAATATTAGTATGTATAAGGTCTGAAATGTTCTCAGCCTTACTTACCCCTTTGTTTCTAGCTTTAGCAGGAAGTTTTTCCTTTATATAGTCAACATAAGTATCATAATCTGCGAAGTCTAGATCATTCAGTATACCTTGTTTGACCATTCTCTCTAATTTCTCTCAAGAGACATGACCTAAACATCTATGCCATAACATGAAAGATTTCTCATTAACTTTTTGCCATTTGTGTCCACTCACAATATTAATAGGGGCACTGGAAATATCAACTGTGCAAATATTCAAATTCAAATGATATAATCCATTTTGTAAAGAAGCAAAACCAACAATAGTAGAATTGAAATAAATTTTAGTTTTTCCATTTCCTTACTAAAAGGAATAACCATAACTATCTAATATAGAACTGGAAATCAAATTCCTTCTTGAAGAAGGTACATAAACAACATTGTTCAAATTTAAAACAAGTTCAAAAGGTAAATTCAAACTAACAGAACCTATACATTCAACTATTGCTCTGTTCCTTTTAACTCCCAAGATGGCCTTCTCCTTTTCACTTAGGATTTACTTGTTTCTAAGCCCCTGTAATGAATTTGCAACATGAACAGTTGCACTAGAATCCAACCACTAAGAATAAAAATGTCTCTAAACTATTGAATTCAAAACAAACTAAAGCTAGAGGGGCAAATTTATAAGATATACCTTCCTTTTCATGCTTATTTTTAAGTTTCAAATAGTCAGATATTTCATGTCTGGGCTTCTTGCAATATTGACAATCACCCTTGAAGGTATACTTATTTAGATCCTTGTTTTGTTTGCCATATTTCTTAAACCTAGGCTTTCCAGACCTCTTTGAATTTGATCTCTTTCCCCTTTTGTTATTACTGCCCGTATTGCTATTTGAGCCATGAGATAGATAGTTTATCGATGATGGATAAGAATTTCCTTTTCTGATGGACTCTTCCTCTTGTGTCACTATGTCATCTGGTCTACTATCCACTTTGCTTCCTAAGAATTGTATATGGTCTGCAAAATATTATACTCAGGCAGAAGAGATTACAAAACGTGATAAACCAGAAAACTCTCTCCTAGTTCAACACCATAGATCTTTAGCTTGTTGTAGTAATTCACAATCTTCATTATATGTTCTCTGACCCCAAACACCCCATCATAGCGAGTGTTATCCAGTAGTGGCAGGTAGTAGGCTTTCTAACTCTTATCAATTTTTTTGAATTTTTCACTTATGCCCTTCAAATATTCTGTCATCGTATCCTTTTCAGGGATGCTTTGTCTAATATTCTTTTCAATTATGAACTTGATCACTGCCAAACAAATTCTATTAGACTCATGCCATTGCTTGTGATAAGTCTTATTGGTAGTACTAGATTCATCAGTGAGGTCTGCTAGTTTAGGTTCTCTAAGAGCCAAATCCTCTTTTGATATAGTGAGGTATAGATCCAAGGACTCTCTCCAGTCGTCAAAGTTAGTCCTATTAAGAGTTTTCACCACAGATAGTTGTTGGGATATAGAAATTGAGGAAAAAAATAAAATTAGGAAACATTAATTATGCGTGCACAACATGATCATAAACAAGATTCCCCAACAAAACTCAATTCATGCAACTACAGAATAAAACATTTACTATAATCTTGCCTAAGGGTCCCGAATTACAATAAACCAAGAAAACCCAATGTGTACCATAAAGATTTAGCTCATTAGTTTCCCTATATGAAAATGTACTCAACATCTCTGTATCAATAGAATACAAGACATGTTGAGATATTAAAATATGCTGCCAACTTATCTAATGTGATCCAGAAAATAAATTACATTGATGACATCACATCGATAGGGTGTATATATCATCAATATATAATAAATTTATAGTGTTACCAAAAATAATAATAACCACTCATGATTGTATTCATGATAGTGAGTAGTTAATTTCTAGGTGTAAAGTGTGAGAAGTGCACAAACCCATATAGTACAATTTTGGCGTAAATTTGTCAAAATATAAACACTATAAATATTCATGAATTTATTTGATATACCAAATCACACATCCAGAGAGAGTGAACTTTATATATTATAGATAATAACAAAATTGTGCACCTAATCAAAACTATCGATCCTCGTCATCGTATAGCATCCGAGATTAAGGATATCAAATCATTAGTTCATGGAATTAAGGAAAGAAGAGAAAGATATTTGTTCCAAACTTCCTTTGAGCAAGGATCATCAAGCAATTGGGTGACCCAAAATGCAAAATGGCATGTCCCTCGAATGACTTCTTTATTCATTGAGGAAGTAGAAGTTGTTGGCTTTGAAACCCCAAGAAATGAATTGGTCAGTTGGTTAGTAGAGGGAGCAATTGAGCACATCGTAATTTCAGTTGTAGGAATGGGGGGATCAAGAAAAATCACCCTTGCCAAGAAAGTTTGTGATAGCAAAAAAGTAACCAGGCACTTTGATTGTCAAGCTAGCATTACGGTGTCTCAATCATACATTATAGAATTGTTGCTGAGGAAAATGATGAAGCAGTTTTGCGAAGTGACAAGAGAGCCACTTCTTCGAGAGTTTCACAAAATGGATGAGAAATCATTAATTACCCAAGTGAGGCATTACCTTCAAGAGAAAAGATACTTGGTCTTACTTGATGATGTATGGAAAGTAGATTTTTGGGATGAGATTGAACTTGCTCTACCTAATAATA
>JANHAO010015888.1:0-14625 GCA_026873985.1 Saraca asoca | reverse complement strand
GAAAAGTTTTATTATAACCAAACATAGGAATCTTTGATTCCCAGGAAAAATGGATAAACATTCCCACGAATGTTTATGACTAACCAAACAGAATTTAATCATTCCTAGGAATCATGATACCCAAGAATTATGATTCTTAGGAATTATGATTCCCGGGTATGAAAAAATATTTCTCCTACCAAACGCCCCCTTAAGGGTAAATTGAAGGAACGTTACATTAGACATTAAATGGTATTTATTATAGCCTAATAATATCTTTGTCCAGATCTTCATTGAAGACTTTCACTTCTCAGCAGATGTCAATATTATTTGTACTACATTAGTATATTAATGTCATAAGAAACCACCTTTTCTTTTTTTTGGGTAAGTATGAGAAATCACATTTGTCTGATCCAAAATGGGAAATGTATAATGGAATAAGCCATAGCAAGGCTAAGTTAGGATTGAATCTTAAAATTGGAAAATTTTGTTAGTGCAACCATATTTTAATTTTATTATTTATTATATTTTGACAAATGATAAGTATGCTGTAACAATACTGTATATGAGTATATATTAAAAATAAAAAGTAATTTTTGACTTATAAAATTTAGGAAAAAATGTTGTTTAGTTATTTGTGATATGTGACATAGTTTAGTGCATTTTGTCATCTATTAATTTAAAGTATTAAAATTCATCTATTTATAATTTATTCTATTAGTATCTTGTCCACTTAGGATAATTTTTTCGTCAAAAAATAAAATAAAATATATATATTTTTGTCCCATAATCTTTCTTCTTTCCCTATAAAAATTACAAAATTAAATCAAAAAAACAAAGTTACAGGGAGCAAGGACTCCTAGCTAGATTATCTGATCATTGATATGATGTCTCAAGTTAAAACTAAAATTAAAAGATATATTACTAAATTTATTATTAACACAAGTTTAATTTATTAATTTTGTGATTTTAATGATGGATTAAAAAGATCGTATGATAAAAATATGTGAATTTTATTTATTTTTTGATAGAAAAATAGTTAATGTGACTAAAATATTAATAAAATAAATTATAAATAAATCAATTTAAACACTTTAAACCACAAATGTTTAAGATATATTCAAATTATATGATAAATGAATAAACTGTATTTTTTCCAACAAAATAATATATTATTACTAAAATTTTCAAAGTTATAATAAAATTAAAATTTTTCCTCTTAAACATGTTTTGCGCATAAAATCAATCGTACACTGAATTGTTCTTATATTAGAGATACATGATGCCACTCTTACTCAATAGCATCACCAAAGTTATGGTAAAAACTTTGATCAATACAAAATATCTTCTGTTCTATTGGGATTTTACATTTAAAACAATCGATACCAAACAACTTAAAATTTGAAAACTATTTTAAAAGTTCTTAAATTTCTTATTTCATTATTTTAATATGAGCTTCTTAAGTTATGCTTGAATTCCTACACTTTATTGGACTTTGAATTTAAGACAGAATATAAATGGTTTAAAATATTGGAAATTTTAACGTAAAAAATGAATAGAAATCTACCCACTACTAACGTCCTCATTAAGATGCAAAATATTATAAATTGATGTTTGACAAATATTTGGATTATATTTATAGGGCGTGTGGACCACTAATTACATTGATTTAGTATTGTGCTTATCTTATAACTAAGATAAATTTAACATTAGTACGAGAAACTCTATATTATTATTATTATTATTATTATTATTATTATTATTATATAACTTTATAAAAACTTAATAAAACACTTTTTTAGTGATTTTTTTAAACACAAAAATTAGTAATTACTTTTTTTAATTAAGGTGTGAAAAAAACTTTATTAATTGAGAGCATAAAATGTTTACAAAAACAATGCCTCAAATTTAATCTCAAGCACTTATACAACCTTTTTTTTTTATTGAACAGAAAAAAGAAAAATGAATTTAAATCCTTCTCTTTTCTCTTTTCACATGTTTTTATTATATTTGGTAGAGATACATATAAAATTTTTTAGATGGGATCTAGAATCCATTTTTTCTAAGAAGGGTTAAATACATTTTTAGTTTCTCACTTTTATTGAAAATTACAATTTCATCCCCTAATTTTAATTTAAAGAATATAACTCTCCACATTTATTTAAAATTACAATTAACTTATCCTATCCATCTATTATTTAAAACTATACAGAATTTATTGAATGAACCATTATTTAATTCGCATGACATCCATATAATGCATCTTATCATAGTCTAAATATGAAGAATTAGCAAATAATCATCTACCATGTGAGTTGTATGCCAATGACCACAAACTTAAAAATCATAATCAATAAGGGCTTGTTTGAAAAAATTATTTTTTCAGTTACATTTTCAGAAAATAATTTTTTAAAAATAATTTTTAAAAATAGATTGTCAAACAAATTTTTTTATTTTTGTAGAATAAAAAATAAAAAAAATTATTTTTAAAAATAAAAAAACAACTTCCCAAACAGTACATAAACCTCCGTTGCATCGTACTAGTAGCTACTACACTTCAAGGAACCTATTTTAGATTTATAAAAAACAACATTATAATCATATTCCATTGAATAAGTTTTGTCTACTTTTAAACAATAAATGGATGGGAAAAATTAATGGTAACATTGGAAAAAAAAGTAAAAGACAACATTATTCAAACTAAAAATAAAAGATGAAATTATAATTTTTAGCAATCTGTAAGATTAAAAGTATATTCAAATTTTTTAAGAATTTGGGTAGGGTCCTTCCTTCTTTTTTTTTTTTTTTCATTTATCATGTTTATGTTATATTAGAAGGAGAGAGATATAGAATTTTGTATTATAATGTAATCTAAAATCTATTTTTAGACACAATAAGACTCACAAAAATATTTTATATCTTTTTTTCACCAACACAAGAGAAAATGACTAAAAAAATTGAGATGATCCTTTTTTTTTTTTAAGTGCAGTAAAATTTAAAAAAGAAAATCTATCTCTAACATAAGAGACAGGTGATTGGAAGGAGGAAGAGATCCAAATCAAAGAAAAAGTAATGGCAATCGTCTGGATATGCAAAAACCAAAAAATTTGGACGTTTCGTAAACGAAGGAGGGAGGATTGGGCCAGAAGGGTTGACTAAAGAAGTATTAATGGCAGATAAAATTAACTGCAACTCCATTGTTGTTTTGATCCATCCCATCTCTCATATCACAAAACCAATAACCCACTCAACTTTGCTTCCTATTATCTCCCGTCTTTATTTCTTCCCTCCATGCCCTGTCGTTTCATTCCCTCCCATCTTCGTCTTCGCCCCACTTGTTATTATGGACAAATAATTTAGAAGCAATGGGCTATATACATGTTTTATAAAAGTTTATTTTTATTTATTAATGATGATATAATTTAAAATAATATGTGATATCTAAACGATTAATTTAAGCTGATCAATCACTTTAATTAAAATTGATTGACACATGATTTAGTCTAAATCGTCCAACAAATCACATATAATCGATTAGTCCAATCGTAAAGAGTTTTATGAATTAATCATTTAACTGATGTATTACAAAAGAAGTGATCAATCCTATATAAATAATGTGACAGTAGTAATCACTTTACAAAATTTCTGTTAATGCTATCAATACGTTAAATAAGTGTGATAATACTCTATTCATCAAAGAGTATGTTAATTAGCACGTTTGATATTTATAAATATTGAGAGATATTCCTTATTTAAATCTAATATTAATTAATCTATTAAAAATATACTGTAATACTAATTTAATTATTAGAGTATATTCAACGGATTACTTTTATTATATGCGACTAATCTTATTGTACTTGTAGATTGTTTCCTAACATTACTTGACTTCTGCAATCAATTTTATCATTTAAAGAGTTTCAAAAGGTGTTTCAAAATAAAAGAAGTATAAATTCAGGTGAAAATATATTGATAATTTTATGATTAAAGATTCAATATCTCAAGAATTTTAAATAAATCAATAAAAATTATATTAAACTTATAAAATTTTAACGTGAAACTAATACTTTGGAAAATGTTATTTAAAAAGTTAGATTCAGACCTTATTACACGGGAGATAGACAATCTCATTAATATTATTCCATATTAAAATTTTATATTTATTTTTGTTTTAACGTGATAGAGATATAAAAAAAAAATCAAATTCCACCCAAACAAACGATTATAGCGCATTGACCCATTAATTTGCCTCTATTTTTTATTTAAAAAACATGTTGAAAATGGAACGTTATCATAAATTTGAAATTTGTAGCATGTGGGGGCCATGGGCACGAAAATCTAGAGGCAAGTGGGGCCAGATCCGGTGGAGATGACGTTCGGGTGGGTGGGTCATATGGATGCAGAAATGGGTGAGGCAGACGTGACATCTCAGGGCTTTGCCCGATGTAAGTGTGCGGGCAACGCAAGACTTGCAATGCGTCGTTTGTGTTCCCAAAGTACTCCTACTATACTTTTGCCTTTGCTAATATGGGTCCAATAATATCTAAGTTACTCAATGACGTGTCCACCCGCGCACGTTAATGTCTTCCTCTCTGCATAGCTAACCTGAGCTTCATCTCCCAAATCTTCCAATGGCCCCGGCCATCATAGCAATCATTGTCCCCTACTAAGTTTCATTTTTTTTTTTAATTTAATTTATAATTTTAACCTCTTAATATCCAAATTTATCGTACTTAATTATATTAAATAAAATATTTTATTTTAATCACTTTAATACATAAATTAAGTTAAATTAGATATAAAATTGACAATTTTTTTTATCAAATTTGAGATAGAAAATCATAACTAGCATATAAATCTTTAACAAGATTTCCGACTGACAATTATTGAAAAAAAATAATGAAAATAATTTTATTACTTTAGTACAAATTAAATCACTTGATTCATCACACTTATTATATAAAAAAACATACAAATCAGATATAAATCACACTAATTTGATCATTAATATAAAATAATTGATTAATTTTTCTTCCAATGATTAATTTAGAGTCTTGTTGAACTATATATTTTAATTTGAGTTTTCAATATTCAATTAGATTATAATTACTAATATGGATCAAATGTGATTCGAAATGAATATTAAAAGGATAAAAATAAAATATTATATTTAAAAAAGATAAAATGTGATTAATTTATATATTAAAGGGATAAAGATTATAATTACACTTATTTTTTATAATAGAGATAATAAGTTATTTAATATACATGTGTGACGTCCTAAATTTAAATCTAAAATATTGGACGGACAAAATTTTAAAAATAATATTGGATATAACTATACTATTAATTATATGTTTCAATGGATGGATAAGAGAAAGGAAGGAAGGTTATTGGATAACCTTTCCCTAGTTTAGGAGCTCTAATGAAGGAGGGGGAGGGAATAAAGTATTATGATTAATCATTTAACATTCTCCAATACCTTCAAACACTAACCTTTTTTTTTTTCTTTTGCATTGTGAAGGATTTTTAAAACATCTAAATAAGAAGAGGAAAAGATATCATTTAAGATTCACTTATTTTGACAGAAAATATTTTTTATAAGAATAATCCTATTTACTTGTATTTATAATTATAAAATATTTTATTTATTCAATATTTATATAAAAGAAATGTGATCAGAAATAATATTCATTATTTTAGAGAAGAAGTTATTTTTTAATAATACCATAGTATCATGCACTAATCTGTTAATCACAAGATATATAAAGCGATATGAAAATTGACTTATATATAAACAAATGAAATTTTTATAAAAAAAAATATCTTACGATAAAACAAACAGAGTCTTCATCATCCATTTTTTTATTATTTCTTTCCTTTCTATTTTCTCTTGTTATCTTCTATTTCCTTTCCTTTCTAAATTTCTAAATAGATAATTAAGATTTTTTTTTTGTTATACTAAATAAATCTAAGAGATTAAGGATACAGTTTCGATTAATCATGTACGAAATCAGAAATCTTATGGATCATGTTTAGAAGACGTGAAAAGAATAGGTATAAAGATTATTTTTATTTTTGATGTAATTGAAATAAAAGCAAACCATATAATTTTATCAATACTTTCATACATCTGGTAATCTCAATTAAGTGTAGATGGTATCATGCTTAAGAAGTTAGTTGTTACGAAAATATCAAAGCAAACAAGTGCAAAAATGGTATTCGCACAATATTATATTTTAATAAAAAATAAAAAAAGATAATATTATTAATGATACAGATATAATACACGATGTCGATCATCAGTCATGGCACGATAACAAAAATAGAAAAAAATCTACATTAAATACAATGCCTCGTAGAGAATAAAATTCACGTGAAAAATCGCATGGGGGCAGAGTTATGCTTTTGCAGGCCAAAGGCAAGTCCCTTTCCCCATTATTGTTGTTGTTATTATTTTCTGTACTTTTACCTTCTTCTTTTTTCTTTAATTTTTTATAAATAAAAATTTTATCATTTCATTTCAAACACCTATAAATCACTTGATTTCTTGAAAATGGAATTTGAATTTAAAATATAAATAGTAAAAAATAACAAAATTTATCAATTAAGATAATTTAAAGAGTTTTTTTATTTACTTTTTTTTGCCTGTGTACTTTTACCTCCTTAAATGTTACTAGGATATTTTCGGGTTCATGAAATCTTACTCAGATTTGGAAGCAGAAACTGAGTAACTCTCTCTCCCCAGCAGTTGGGTTGGGTCTTAAGCTCCATTTTTAGCTGGCAATCCGTTAATACTTCAGGTCAGTTGCCCTGGTCCAAAGGCCCAAAATTGCAAAGTGCAAAGAAATTTCACTGCTTAAATGGAATTTTAATCTCCTAAAATATAAATTAGTTGATTTGTATCCTCTAAATTAAGAATACTTGATTTTAATCTATTAATATATCGATCCTTTTAATTTTGATATTTTCGCAAGACTTTCATCTAACAATTGACAAAAAAGCTGACATAGAGTAATGAGAAATACTTTTATTAATTATGACATGCTTTTTATGTTATAACTTACATATAAATATTAGTTGTTAATAAGGTATTGTCTTCTTATTTTATGTATATAAAATAGAAATAAATTTGAGAAAAAAAAGACAATAATCAATGTATAAATGTAAATCAGGATATAAAGACAAAACACATTATCCTGACTTCATGATAGTTTTCTATTAATTGAATAAAAGTTAAATAGAAGTATCAAAATTAAATCAATTAAAATATTAAAAAAATTAACATTAAATATTTTTAATTTTGAAAATCAAAATTGATCCATTTATATTGTTGGAGAATAAAGATGCATTTAAGCAAAATTTGAAATTTATGAGGGATTAAAATAGTGTTTGTCTTTACTCACACTTCGAGTGGCCTTTTCATGGTAAGCCATTCATATTTTATTTAGTATATTCACAAAAAAAAAAGTGCTCATTTTGATATCAAGAAATTAAAAACTTTTACTATTTATGATAGAATAAAAAAAACTTAGATATAAGTATTGAAGTTATATTTTTCTCTTTTTGGTTCAAAGGTTTTTAACTTAAACTAAAAGACATGTGCTCATAAAAGGACAAGCGATAAGATAGGTGCGCTCAAATTGATATTCTTTGTGGTCCCAAGGTTTCAAAAGTATTTTGACGAAAAACTTGCAACCAGCCCAATCCACGTATTTATTGCCCCTACGATAACCGCAAAGTTGCCACGTGCCTTAGATGCTTTCCACTTTGCGTCTTCTTTTGTTAAGGATTTAGTTGTTTGACGATGCATGATTTAGATAAGACTTGAAATGTTAGCGTCTCACGAGGTTACACGATATAGAACTATTATTGTAATTTAGTTTGAAAAATTGATGACATGTCCAAACGCAACCGAAGAAAGAGGAATGCATTCACACTTAACAGGTTAGGACGGACTAGGAAGAAGGATTTACTTACATTAATGTATTTAAGTTGTATACGTGAAATCCAATGGAAATGAGATGTATTATTTTAAGCTATAAATTAATCTGTTATATTTTTATTTAATGATATATTTTTTTCCTATTAAAATTTAGTGTATATAACTTAAGTGCATCGAGCATAATCAAATTTTTCTTTGGAAATCAAGATGCACATATTTATAAAAAATATTTATATATTTCAATTACAATACATATTTTTATTCTCATTTTTCTTTTAAAATAATTAGGTAGCTAATTTCCACTTTTGATTTTTGCTTTTTACTTAAATGAAAGGTGTATGATATGCTTGAAAGTTAAAAGGGAAAAAGGAAGAAAAGACAGTAAAAAAGAATGAAAAACAAGGAAAGAGAGAAAATGAATTGTTAAGTCATCACTTTCTTCTCCTTTATTTAAATGTTTAAAAGATTCTTTAAAATCTTTTAAATTAGAGGAACGTATTGAATAATTAATTATAAACTTTCATTTTCTATTTCCTTTTAATCAAAATTGTTTTCTCTTTTTTAAATCAAAATTTTCAAATAAGTAAAAGAATCACCCAAACATAGCATTAGGCACCGTCTTTCAAAACCTAGGCCCCATCGCATTGGGCATCCTTTTTCAAAACCAAGTTACAAACTAAGCCCCATATCGGAAACTAAGAAATACACTCCCGCACGCACACTATCGATTGCGCGTAAACCAAATGCATGCATACATATATATATATATATATATATATATAATTTATTTATTTATTTATACTAATATCAGCTAGAACAATAATTAATCCATGTCTTCCACAAGTAATCTCAACCCATTACACATGATATTCATCGATCCTTCTCCTACGTCAAACTTGCCAAACCCTCAAACATAGAGCAGAGAAGTCAGACAATAGACAAAAAGACCAACCCAATTTTTTCATTATAAATCTTTTCCTGGCAACACTTCGTTAGAATTGGAGGAAATTAGCAGAAGAAGTTTGCAGCTTTTGATAAGAAAGATAAGGAAAAGAGACAAAGAGACAAATGGGTGTGAAGACGAACATGATGCCGATAATTAGTAAATTGTATTCCTCATCTCAGACAGTGTTTGTTGTTAGGAAGAGACCGCATGTGGTTAATGGAGGTGGTTTTGTCGTATCAGATAGCAGCCAGAAGGTTGTTTTTAAGGTTGATGTCTGCGGAAGTCATGGCACTAAGGGAGAGTTGATTCTTAGAGATGCAGATGGAAATGCTTTCCTTCTCATGAGTAGAAAGGTGTTTATCATCAAATGCATGAACATCAATTATTGTGCTTCGACATATGCATGAAAAACCTCTTAATTGTTGGCTTGATTCTGCCTCAAATTTATTGTTTCTGTATGCTAAGAAGAAAAGCTATTTAATTTTGGAAATCCTTGATCATGGCCAAGTATGTATATTTGTGTAACTCTGCTATATTTTAAAAGTAGTAATATTTTGCACATTCTTATCTTCCACATCCTCTTAATTCTGGATTCCACTGTAACTTAAGAAAAATGTAGCTGATTTAAAATATCAACGACTCATTCAAAAAGCTTAAACATTTAGATGGGGTGGGAGAATAATTATTTCTTTTTGATAATACAAAGAACTTTACGATGGATTTGACTTTTTAAAAGTGTTTGATAATATAAAAGGCTTTATGTTGAATTTGGTGTTGTGAAGTGTAAGATGTACTTTAGAAAATAAAATACATAATTATAAAAGAATAAATAATTATAAATTTATTTGATTGTTTGATATTTGTTAAATTTTGAACTATTGATTTTTTCATTAATGATTATAATTATACACTTCATTCTTTAAAATGTATCTTGAAATTTAAATGTCCTTTTATGCCTTTCGGATAATAGAAAAATGAGATATGTGAAAATTTGAACATCCGATATCAGATGTTTGTCTAATCCTCACAACAAAGCTAGTAACGCATCGATTGATTAGTTATTTATTCGTAAAGAATAGCTTTGAATAGGATAGAATTCTTGCTCTTGTAGTCACAGAGGCTTTTATATATATCAAGTCTCAATTTATCTCAAAAAGTTAAAAAGATTGCATGGATGTTGAAGAATAATTTTATCACTTAACGTTAAAGCATATACTATGGGAATATGTGCTATTATCCATATATAGGCAGAGTTTGCAATTAAATTTGAACATTTTGAAAATGTGCAGGCAGGGTTGGTGGAGGCTCTAAGCATGTACAAGAAGTGGAAAGCTTACACATTAGACTACAATAGTGGGAAGAACCTGGTTTTCACCTTAGAAGAACCCAAATCAAGTCTAGTGAAGAACAATGTAATCAGAATCTCAACTGAACCCAGGACCATCAGAGACAAAGACTGGGATTTTGAGATCAGTGGCTATTTCCCTGATAAGAGTTGTAGCATTGTTGACTCATCTGGAAACGTAATAGCTCAGGTAAGAACTATCATTTTTCTTCACGTAACTTCACACGAACACAAAAGGTCAAATGTTGAAACTATGCTGTTACTTAACATGTTTGGATTTATCTATAAAATGCATAGGTAGGGCTGAAGAAGGAAGTGGAGGAATTGATAGAAGCCAAGGATGTATACCATGTAGTTGTGAAACCTGGGATTGATCAAACTATTGTTTTTGGTGTCATTGCCATACTTGACTGCATACATGGCGAATCCACCTGCTACTAACAAAATGGTATATGCAATTAGACTGATGTGCTTATTTATATATTCTTTCAAATTTGAACAGACAAAATTATTAAGTCAATGGGATGTATTTGATTCATATTTTGATCATAAAAAAAAAAGTGATTATAAATATTACTTTTAGAGTCATGATCTCAATCTCATTTAGTTTGATCATTTTCGTTTAATAGGTCATACTTATTATAATTGTGTGATGTACATATTCAGTAATAAATTGTACACAATATTACATATAATTAGTTATTAAAAGGGCATTTGACCTTATTGAATTACACATGTCACAAAATTTAATTTGAGCATATTTATTTAATGGCTATACTTTTAATTATGATGTGTACATTAAGTGGCAAATCATGCACAATATTAACTTGTAAATGGCGATTAAAGGAAGTTTTACAATTATCAAGTGGTCTAAGAAATTACCTTTTATAGAATGAAAAGCTAGAGTGGATAATCTTAGCATTAAGCTAATGCTAACCAAGTTTTTGTTTTCCTATGGATTTTGTCCTCGTTGATTTTTATTTTTATGTGATAATGAGTTAGTGGGCCGTCTCTATTCTATGAACAAACTCATTTAGAATTAATCTCTTCCTATACTTGGATTGGTGATGAATGATTATAGTGAAAGTACTTATTAAATTATGAAATAAGCGAAGAATTTGACTAAATGATATATTTTATGACACTAAAACCTTTTTAACATTAAAATTAATATTTGAATTTTAAGTGCTAAATTTATTAAATATTAAATTTATAATGTTTAGATAATATTTTTATTTAAGTACTAAATTTAATTAATAATTGATTTTTTTTTCACAAAATATTAAAATTTTATATAATTTCAAGATTACCGTGCCGTTGATAATGATTTTAAAAATTCTATCCATCAAATTTTTTATAATATAATATATATTATTTATTTAATTACTATATCCAAAAAAATAAAAATAATATTGGAAATTTAATTGTTGAATGTGTCTAGTTAAATAGTTTTTATTGAACAAATTTAGTGAATTTTTATTTAATTTTGTATTCATTGTTAACAAATTAAATAAATAAAATATAATTATCAATCTGAATCACTATAATTAATTGTTGATCTAATATTGTATTCAAACACACCTTAAATTGGTTTGAAATTTTTATTGCGATAAACTATAGCAAAAATTTGTGTATTTTGCATTAAGTGCAATTTATTTCATAATTTTAAAGGCCTACAATTAATCTCAACAATTTCATAGATACCGCAATTAGCCTGGTATCAAGCACAATAATAATATTTAAATGGGAGTAATTAACTCTAATAAAAAACAATTTGTAATGCTTTTTAAAATCTAATCATACATTTTTAAAATTGGGAATAAATAGAAGATCACCTTGACACGATTGAATGGAGGCAAGAAACTTTCAGAACCATTGGTTGAATGAGCCAAGATTTGGCCTATCCATATGTTGCTAAAGAAGATTCTCTGGATAAAATCATTTTGAGATTTCTTTGAACATGGAGAAAAACCAATGCTTTTTCCAAAGTGAAGATTCTTTGGAGTTTTTTTTTTTTTTCCTGTTACACTGAAAAACAATAATGGAATTAAAGATATAATCCATATATATAAACATACTTTGGTGCTTGTTTAGTTAATTAGTCTTATATTTTTTAATGGCATGACATATTTATATTTACTGATAATATAATTTTTTTTTTACATTAATAATGTCTTAAATTTAAATTGGAAAGAATATACCACAGTCAATGTTGAGACTGACATCAGCTTGCATTAAAATGTGAAGGTCATCTGGTTGGTTCTGTGTCCATTATCACTTAACTAAAGTATTTCATTATCAGTAAATACGGAACCACATAATTATACTCTCACTTATGCCTATGCGTACTTCAAGCTATCTATTTAATTCCTGAAAATTTAGTACTGATTTGATATTTGATATATTAATTAGATTATTTTAATAATCAATTATAAATCATAAATCTAATTAAATAAAAGTTATTTTAAATAATTTTTTAATCAAAAGAAAAACATTTATATTATAATTATATTATCTTCATTTTTTTTATTTTTTATCATTAATTTTATTTTAATAATAATAAAATTTCATTTTTCTTTCTCTTCTTTTATTTTTTTCAATAATTTAATACTAAAAAAATAAATTTTCTATATATCATTCAAATAAGAATAAATTATATTTATAATCAATCATCAAAAAGATATTATCAAATATAAAATAAATTATTAATAATTAATTATATTTATAATTAATTATTCCATGTTAAATGAAATTAATTCTTAATTAAGCCAAGTGTGGTTTCTTGAACTACCTCAAATTGAAGTAATATTCGCTCTTGTGAAAATCACATTGATACATGCACATATCTTTATTTTTTCAGTTTATTGCATATATCTATACCAAAACAAACATGCTAGCTTCATGCTCACTATGCCCATGCCAATTGCACGTGAACGGGATGTGTGTGGAGAGACAAGCACGCCATTTTGAGTTAAAAATGGGATTGTGATGTAAGGCTCAGGTACTCTCATTTAACACATGCCAATATGGAATTGTAATCATGATGCAATTATAAGATTGTGGTGAAAAATGCAAAAAATAATGGGATAATATTACAGCAAATAGATAAAACACAATATTAGTGCCAAATTCTACCTTGGAAAACGCCTACTTAAAATCTTGTTACATTAGCTAAAGTTGAGGCTAAGATCATGAAAAATACTCATATATTCTAGATATAATACTTGTTTTTACTCTCACCTGATAGAAATAAGTTAATTATAATTTTTAATACCTTGAAAATGATAAAATACAATTCCTAATGTACATGGGTTCTATTAAACTGATATATAAATATCATATATGATAAATAACTTTTTTCTACTGGGTGGGAAGCATGTTTGGTTTAGGATGAAATTTGATATAAAAATCAAGCATGAAGAGGGTCATATGTTGTGAATTTAAGAATAAATGCACTTGTGTATTATTTTTCTTGTTTTGGCGATGATTTTGTTTTAGCATAGATCATTTGTTCAGTACAAGTAGAAGAATATATAGTTGCAATCCTTACATATTTATTTTCGTGTAGATGTTGTATGATGCATTAGGACCTTTCTAAGGTAGGAGAAAAGTTCTTATGTTAACTAAGAAAAAGTATGTCTGCTTCTACTAGAAAACCTTTAGCTTATAATGATCTTTAGGGGTGTGTTTAGTGACCCAGGTGGCCATAATGACACAGGTTAGAGATTAAAGTATGGGACTTAGAGATTTCCCTTACACACTCAAAAGTATATAATGCAACATATATTAATAAAACACAGTTGTCCTTTTCCTTATTCAAAAAGTCCATTCTCGATGTACACCAGAGACTACTTATGCTGGACGTTCTTTGAGACTTTATATGTGTGAATATTTTGTCTACTTGTTCATATTTGCCTACGAACATGTTGTGCATATGATTTTGATTGTATGAACGACAAAATCCATAATGCCCTGTGTTAGATTTACTTCAACCAAGAGGGAAAAATTTCAAAAATTTTCTCAGTGAAGAAAAAGCTCATGGCTGAAACTCATCTCGCAGATCTGTTGATTTGAGGCTTCAATGTATCACATACATCAAATACAAAGTAAGAAGAAGCAAGACTAACCTTTAATCCAGCTCCTTTTGCAGCGGAAACATCTGATTTCTCCGGTCACCTCAGGAGTCCAAACGTCCTCCCTCCACCGGTATCCACGCCGAAGAAGAACACCCATGACCTCATCAGCTTCTCTTCTTGTGTTAGCAAGATTCTAGAAGCTGAAAGGACTGATTGGAAGCCAAAATGTCGCTGGCCTTCTTCCCTCTCCGCCGGCTCAGCCATGGCCGAACCACCCATGGAGAACACTTCTCCATTTCAGCTGAACTCTTCAGCAAAACTCAAGGGAAGAAAG
>JANHAO010015887.1:0-14622 GCA_026873985.1 Saraca asoca | reverse complement strand
GGTTAGTGAGCTCTTCTTCTACTCTAGATTTGATCTAGGTTGTTTTGAGACCTCATACCAATGGATCCTTGGGTGAGTTTGGTTCGGTCAAGCTATTTTCTATGGAGAAAATTTTTCAAATTTTCGGCTTTAACCTCTTGATCTTGGCCAAGCAAACTCAGCAGTTTTAGAGTCTCTTTTGGTTCAAATTGATGTTTTTGAGACATCATATCACACCCAAAAGGGTGAGTAGACATTTAGTAAAATGACTTCTATAGTTAATAAAAAGGAAGATGACGTGAAGAATTGAAAAGTCTTTGTACTCACTTTATTTCACACAGATTGAGTGCTAAGTGTGGAAATAAATCACACCCGAATCTAATTTTGTGAAGCAAGAAAGCTTATTTGTATGCGTATCTCAACAAATCAAAATGTTCTGTTGGCTTTAGTTAGACGTTTCATCAAATACTTGGTGGTTAGATAGAAGTGCAATAATTTGCATTACAAATTTATTATAAGCATTTAGAAATAAGAGGAAGCCAACTGATAAAAGCTATAAGTTGAATTGAAAATGATGGAAAAATACAATATTTATATGTAGGAGTAGTTCCTATTTGGAAATTAGAGAGTTAATTAGTTAAATATTGTGGTTAGATAAAAAAAGGTTAGAATTAATGTGAGATCCTCAATGCTGTGACATAGGTGTCTGGGTGATATCTCCATAGAAAGATAAAGTAATTAATAAAAGAAGAGATTCTTGCGATTCTAATCATGATTCTACTCGACTTTTGGTTTTTGGCTCATGATCATACTCACGATTTTGATTGCACATGCAGATTTATACAAGTTTTTAATGCAACTACATATTTCTATAAGAACATCTCTTATTTCTTTAACCAAACTTTATGTGCTAACTCAGCCAACTCTTGATTACGAAAGAACTAAGCATAAAACTAAGTTGTTCCAATCAAACCACTATATTGATATCACCAATACCAATCAAAATCAATTTATACCATAAGTTCACATAATATTGATTTTCTTTAACATACACAATATATCACTGGTTTATCATCAATTAGTTATTTTATAATTCACAAGAGAGGTAAGAATTACTTACAGAGGTGGCTGAGAACAAGAAATCAAATTGATTCAACTAATGTCTTCAATACTCTTCATGAACAATAGAGAGAAGGCATGTTAGATTTCTTTGGATTTTCAAGAGTTCTTTTGTATCAAATAGTCAAACCCTATTAGATCATGATTTCAATCCATAAAAATAAGCTAGAAATAGAAGATTTGAGCCTAAAAAATACCAAAAAATTCATATAAATTTATAGGTTGAACTGTGAAATAAATAGTGACTTTTAAATTAAAAAATTCATATCTTATATTGTACTTGATGAATTAACATGATTTTAATATCAATCGAAAAGGAAAAAAAAAGGGAATCAACAATAAAAATATGAGAAATTAAAATAAAGGAATGAATTGCTTACTTGTAGAGAGAAAATAAGAGCTCCAAGTTGAGTTAAAAAATAATACATAAATTGCATCAGAAGATGGCATGAAGAAGAAAAAGAAGCAGCTGACTTTGGAGGACAAAATAAGTAATATTTGGATCAATTTCCCTTGGCTTCAAGTTGACTAGTGCTTTTGTTATCAACTTTTCCTATTTCCTCAACTTCAAGCCTAAATTCAACATATTCACTAATCACTAGCGGCTTTGAAATTTTGACACAAATGACCTAAATTGATTATTTTTGTAACGATCATAACTTTTCACTCACTAGGCATCTATAGCCCTAGTTTCAATCTCTTTGAAGTTTTTTGGAAATTAAATCTGATAAGACATGGATTCTCTTCTATACATATTTGTAATGAAAGTTTTCTTTTTCTAAGGATTCCTAAAGTTCCTATAATTTATTTCTACCATATATGCACTTCGCATCTCAAAATTTACAAATTCAAAACTCTTGAAACTTTAATTTCACCTTTTTTTTTGTATTCTCCAAAAAGCTCTTTTTATTATTGAAATTAATATTAGAATATTCAGGGTATTACAATTCTTTGCCCTTAAAAGAATGCATCCTCAAATTTTGAATAACAATAGTAAGTTAAATAACATTTACTGAATAATCAAGAGTACTTTTCTTGCATATCGGATTCCAACTCTCATGTGACTTCCTATTCATCGTGTCGTCCCTACAATACTTTGACCATAGAAACTTTTCTTGATCTCAGCTTCAAACTTGTCAATCAAGAATAGTTACTAGTTGTTCTTTATAAGTCAATTTGGTATCCAATTGAATCAGTTCTTCCTTGATTATACGAGATTCATCTGGATCATATTTCCTCAATATGAAAACATGAAATATCGGATGGATCCCTTGCATTTCAACTGGCAATCCTAATTGATACGCTATAACTCTTATACTTTTGATAATTCAAAATGGTCTAATGTATCACTACATCAATTTTCCTTTTTACCTAAATTGCATGACTCATTTCATAGGAGATACTTTGAAAAATATTCAATCATCAAAATACATTTGATTACATTTTCAAGTATATCCTATTTCATGCCTTCTCACCAAAATACCTTTTTCATTTTACATGAACACACATCCAAGTCCAATTCAAATCATACTCCTCTTTGAGAAATATTTCACCCCTTGCAATTGATAAAATAAACCACTGATACGTAGAAAGGAATATTTGTTCTTAATAATCATCTTGTTCCACCGACAGTAATCAATGTAACTGTAGTGTTATATCTTTTCTTTTAACAAATAGAATGGGTGCCCCCTTTTTGACAACTGCCAAGTTTCCACACTTGAAATTAAACTAGCTATCTTAGTAGCCTACTCTCCCTAATACACTACAAAAGAGGTCTTGTTCATATGTAACATGATCATTTTGTCAAAACAGTTCATACATAAATGGTGCTAAGAAAGTCAAACCATACCTAGAATTATATCATAATCTCCTACATCTAACATAACTAGATTTATAGATACCTAGTTAGCTCTTATTGTCATAACATAATTTCTTAAACAAATAATTGGCTAGAAGGGTCTTGCCAACCAAAGTCATTACTATTAATGGTGTTTCCATCGGTTCTTTGAATTTATTCATTAATGCTGCAATTTTTTTTGTCACAATAAGGTATAGGTAGCTCCATGGTCAAACAATACCTGAGCTTGTGAATCATGTATTCAAATTACTTGAAACTACATCATTTGATGTTTAGGCCTCCTGCCTAGTAAGATCGTAAACTCTTATTATGGCTTTATTAGTGTTTCTCCCTCGGTCGCCTCTTCCATCACTCCTATTAGACGTAGTTGGTGCTCTTATTAAAGCTATAAATTGCGTTACTGGTTGACCCTTAGGCTAAACTTGGTAGTTTGCACCATATCCAAAGGCACTTATATTCATAGGGCATTCCCTTACTCTATATCTTGGTTGCCACATCAAAAACATCCCCATGGTCCATAATGGTTTGCATTACAAATCCTGCATCATAGCATGTTAACATTGAAATTCCCTTGAATCTAAGATGTATTTCTTCTATAATATGGAATACAAGTAGTTGAAATTAATTGGCCTCCCATATTCTCTCTCATAGTAAGATTTTATGATCGGGATGGCCTGGTAAAATTTCTTTTCCATTTACTCAATGGTATTCCATGAACTGGAGTCAGCATTTTGCTTGGTGAAATATTAGCTTCCTCAGATCTAGCTTTTTTCTTACTACTAAGGGACATCTCCCTTTCATGATGCTTTTTGGATCTCGGTTTAACCTACAAAGCTTAATTCATAGCTTGCTAGTATGTTGTGTCTGAATTAACATTAATACGATCAAAGTAATAATTATGGAGCCCTTATACAAACCTTTCCACCTTCATTGTTTCATTATAAATCAAGTGAGTAGCATATCATGACAGCCAACTAAATCGGGCATCATATTTACTCACAAACAGATTTGCTTATTTCAAATTTTCAAACTCCCAGGCATTCGCTTGTCAGACATTGGGAGGAAGAAATCGATCAATGAAATTTTCTTGGAACATTGCCCAAGTTAACATTCAGCATCAATAATTTGCCCTTCAATCATTCTTGCATATCGATAATGCACTAAATCATCTAGTTGATAACCTACTAGTCCTATTAGTAAAGGTTCAAGGCATCATAACATTCTACCATATCGTTCCACTTGTTCAAGATATCGATTCAGATCCACAAAAGGATCTATTTTAGCATATCAAGGCAGTTTTAGCTTTAGAAACTCATGAACAATTTTTAGTCTATTTTCCTATTCATTCTTAGCAAAAGGGATTCGATTTCTTTCATTTTGCTTGTCTTTGGTAGGTTCTCTATTTCAACCTTGATTCTGGTTTTGTGCTATTACACGTACAAAGCGATTCATGGTTTACTAAACTAAGTTTTCTACCCATTGAGGGACTTTAGGATTGTCACTAATTTCATAGTATGGCCTATTTTGTCTAATGGACAACCATTCGTTATCCGATCTAAATTCTTGGCCTTCCTGCTTTCTGGTTCTTACCATATTCTACATTACAAAATTAATCAGATTCTCAAAAAATATAAAAAGTTCTAATTAATTCTGTTGATATGGGCACATACTTCACAAAGTCAATAGGAATGGTATCAGTAATACACACTCTCGGGTGCACGCATGCTACTGATACTATTCCTATTAACCTTTAATTAAACCACTACCACCATACAACTCTATATGTAGGCCCATACACACAGGTTCTAGCCTAGACCATGCTCTAATACTAAACATGTCACGACCTAAAGTTTTGGCCATGATTGATGTGAATATTAATCTCTGATTGACAATCATTAGCCATGAGTCCTATATATATTATCCTTTACTACTTATACTTATTTTAATATTTCCAAATCAATTCTATTTAAACCTAATTGATTAGTTGAGAAATTATAATTTTATGGACAAAAGGAAGACATATTGAGATGCAAGCATATTTATATAACGTACAAAGAGAACCTTAACTAAGGCATATGCCCTTGGAAACAACAATGTTTAAAATTTACATCAAGTTTTCAAAATAATATGTTCTCTACTTCATGCAGGACCTCAAATTTTGCTAAACTCAGTATGATTATATGATGAATCCTAACTTCATATGCTCCTAAAGGACTCGCTGCAATGGTTGTGAACATATAAGCTATTATTTCAATAAGATTAGCATCCATCCTTACATTTTGATGGAGGAATAGCAGCAATATTCTAAGAATCTGAATATTGGTCAACAGAAGAGTGAGTTTGAGGTTCAATGAGATAAATCCTTACCTAACTTATATATTTCTCACCAATAAATATTACACATGTACATCATAGCCACATAATCATATTTCATGCCAAGCTTAATAAATAAATCATAGAGTCTTGTAAACTAACCTCTGTATGGCATCGCATTACATCCTCATTGACAACATATAAAGAACCATGATTTTCTTATGGCCTCAAGCCATTAACATCAATCAACATGTTGTGTTATCGCATTATATCACACTTTCATGTTTCATAGAATACATAAGTAACCAACCTATGGTTGGCATCACCTGACATTATCATTAGCACATTACAGGGTGTCATGATTTTTCTATAGCTTCAATAGCTAACATCAGTCATCACACTTTCAGATCACATTACTGTATTGTAATTTAGCATTTCACAGTACAATAGCTCAGGTGCATAAGCAAAATAAATAATAACAATTGAAATACTCCTTATTACTCTATTCCCACTTTATCCCACACAAACTCAGCGTTATCCTTCTAAGCTAGCCTTATCCCATTTTTCATATTAAAACACACAGATCCTGGATCCGATTCATTTGTCCTATCTTTTCTTATCAAACCTCATCTTGTTCTCATCATTTATTATTCCATGTCTTATGGGAAATTTTCAAGTATTTCAATAGTATCATTTATCATCACATTCATTTCACATAATTCATCATCATATATCACATACCATCATCATCATATATCATATATCATATATCATCATCCTTCATCTCATAGGGTATCTCAATCTTTCAAGTAATATCACTTCTCATAACAATCATGTTACAAAATTCACGTTCAATCACATTTTATCATTATTAATCATCATTTCAAATAATAGTCCTAGCATAAGTTCTCATAAAGTATCAAATTACAATCATATACTCTTCATTACGATCTCAATTATGGATCACATTCCATTACTAATATAACTATACACTCCTTGTCACATTATTATAATAGCCATCAGGATTATTACCACAACATCAATATGTTTAGACAATTATTAGATTTTTTTCAATATTAGCTTATGTGTTGCTCATTTAGGATTTCTTAATTATTATACTTGAATTAGCTAGAATTCATATCGCACAGTAAACAATCCATCACCATTATGATATCTTCGATATTATTGTTATAGCATCACTAATTATTTTATCCATACAAGGATCCATATCATTTATATTTACAAATTTAATTACTTAATTTCCAACATATTCTAGTAAGGTTAATACTCTATTATTCAACCATTTAGTTATTTAATAATTTCCAAAACCCAACCATACCATCTATACAACTATGTAGAAGAAGTTATAAGCTATCTTATAGGTGTTTAAAAAAAATACATTTTAGCATATATTTCACTTTCAGGGCTCACGATTCGAATTACCCTTATTTACACTTAATTCATGATTATGATTGTAAAAAATAGAGTATGCCTTTAGGTCATTTCGATTCAAATAAAAAATTAGAATTGTTTTGCATAATTCAAATCGACTTATCCTAGCCCTATTTTTGATCTTGATCGTGATTTTGATTGTGTATAATCCTGGACTTCTTGAAAGTTTATAACTTTTAACAAGCAGACTCACATGTTGAACTACTTAGGCTTGAGTTGAATACAAGCCTTCACATTTAGTTTTCATGACTCTACTCAACTTTTAGTTTTTGGCTCGTGATCATGATCACACATCCAGATTTATACAAGTTTTTAGTGCAACAACACATTTCTACAAGAACATCTCTTATTTCTTTAACCAAACTTTATGTGTTAACTCAGCCAACTCTTAATCATGGAAGAACTAAGCATAAAACTAAGCTTTTCCAATCAAACCACTATACTTATATCACTAACACCAATCAAAATCAATTTATACCATAAGTTCACATAATACCCTTTTTTTTTAACATACACAACAAATCACTGGTTTATCATCAATTAGTTATTTAATAACTTACAAGAGAGGTAAAAATTACTCATAGAGGTGATTGAGAATAAGAAATCAAACTGATTCAATCAAAGTCTTCAACACTCTTCACAAACAAGAGAGAGAAGACATGTTAGATTTCCTTGGATTTTCAGGACTCTTCTTACATCAAATAGTCAAATACCATTAGATCATGACTTTTGTCCATAAAAACAAGCTAGAAACAGAAGATTTAAGCCTCAAAAACATCAAAAAATCCATATAAATTTATTGGTTGAACAATGAAAAGAATAGTGGCTTTTGAATTCAAAAATTCATTGTTGACAGTAAAATTTAGTTCTGTGGACCCAAATCTTAGTCAACAGAGATGGTCCTTGAAATCCCTAAGCTACAAGTAGAGAAATGGAAATAGAAATAGGAAAACACAGAGAAAAGGAAGGAAGAACAATGAAGATCAGAGCTTTTAACGTGATTCGGCTAAAGCTAGTTTGGCCTCTACGTCCACAATGATTTCATTTGCTATAAATGGTGGTTTCTCTGTTCAATGGACAGAGTTATAGTGTTCTCTCACTATTTTTATAGAATTTCTATATATGTATCACTATCTCTCTATTACAATGATCCCCCTTATTTATAAAGATGGAGGGGGTTACAAGAGTAATTTTATAGTTTGTAAATCTATCATATCAGCCATTATGGGCAATTAATGCTAGGCAGCTCTTTGTCGGCCTATAGAAGGCTGATGCATAAGTTTTGGGGGCTGATTTATTAGCTGGGAAGATATGCCTCTGACCACTGATTTAGCTTAAGTGCTAAACATCTAAGTTTTAGGGGTATCCTACTCTAGTGTCTTGAGTTCATGCTATGTGATCTGCATGGTATGTGAGATGGACCTACCTCCAGGCTTAGCCAGAACGTGCCTTCTAGGAGATAGACAAAGATTTGCCCTATCTTAGTGAACCAGAGCTCATCGTTTAGTGAGCTTGAGGTCATTACTTTGACCTCATTCAAGGCTTTAAGTATACAACTGGCTATCTGGTGCTCTTATTGTGTGATCCTCAGCTCTAGGCCTTTTTTGATTGAGCTAGTCCTTTATTGGACCTTGGCTAGCCCATTTTACACCATCCAAAAATCACTCATAACATAAGCCCTCTAACTCTCAGTTCATTTTATAGATTGGGAGTTGATATTTGCTAAGTTAGGCTGGAGATCATGAGGAGTCAAGTTGTCATTCGGACTCCTTCTTCTTGTCACTTCACTTACTGGGGTCATCATTACTGTATTAAATGCGTGTGCTTTCCGAAGACTGTTATTATGGTGAACAACTGAAATCGGTCACTTTCTAGACCGTTGGATCGTGGGCAAACGATTAGTCCCTAAATCGAACAGTTGGGCTACTAGGGCATATATATATATATCAGTTAGGGGACCTTTACTTTTCCTTCTCATTTTTGAAAACCATCATTCTTTGTTAGAAGTTTTTTTTTAGCAGTCTCTGATTTTGTTCTTTAGCTTCACCAATTCAGCCGTCGCAGTTGTTGTAAATCAACCATCTTGCCCAGAATTCATTTTAGGATTTGAGGATTCCTAAAGTTCTTATAATTTATTTCTACTATATGTGGACATTTTGCATCTCAAAATTTACAATTTCGAAACATTTGAAACTTCAATTTCACCCTTTTTCATATTCTCTGAAAAGCCCATTTTATTATCGAAATTAATTTTAGAAAATTCAGGGTATTACACTAGCCCGAAGAAAGTTATGGAGTACTTGTAAATTACAAAGAATCTTTATGTTGACTTATAACAAATATGGTGATCTGATTGTTGCAGGTTATTTTGACTTTGATTTTGTAAATTATCTAGATAACAATAAGTTTATATACAAACACATATTTCTGATGATATGAGAGTTATACCATGAAAACTGTCGAGTAGTTAATTACAACAACATTTATTATATATGCAGAGTGTGTCGCATGTTGTGAAGCCACTTGTGAGACTATTTGGTTAAGGAATATAATATTAGGATTTAAAGTTGTAGAGAGCATTTTTAAGACCTTAACCATATGTTGTGACATTGTTACTATAGTGAAGTTCTCTCCAAATAATAACGAAAGTATTGCCTGTACAAGTATTTTGATACTAAGTATCATTTTGTTAGATAGAGAAGATACGTAAGTATCATACATGTTATCACATATCATATACTTGTGGATTCACTAACCAAAGGTTTAGAAGTAAAAATTGTTTGCAAACAAATGACTTGAATGAGTTTGGCTAAGCCTTTGGGCGTTTAAGATTAGTTGGAGTTTCATGTTTCTCATTGAAAAGATGAACTAGTGTTATTGCCATCTCAAGATTAATGAAATGTTAATGATATTGCCATATGTTTCATATATATATATACATATATGATATTACTGATTATGCATATTTTTTTTATGACATATCAATTGAGACATTTAGGTCATGTCTCATTATTATGTCGAGATTTATTCTCATTTTGGCATCTTGTATGGATATATGGACCATTTTGTAATGATGTACATATAATCACGTTTTGATGTATATATTTGATTTTTCACACATTCTACATTATGTTTTGATCATTAGAACATAAATATTCAAGACATGTATGACATTAGCACCTCTATTGTATATGATAATTTGCATTTTTGAATACTTATATTTGATTTATGATTGTAATGGTGTCATTGTTGTTGACATTCATTGTTATGGCCACATGTTATAATTCAAGTTTTCATTTGTTAAACTATGTTATCAAAGCGCGAGATCATTGGAATTTTCCTATATGAGCTATCATAGTTTAATTAATTGATATGCTATTGGATTAAATGAATGTCATAGCAACTAATTATTATTAGTCAATTAATTATATGATTAAGTTATTAGACCAGTAATGACACATACACCATTGATAGACTTTAGTGGTGTGAGCCTTGTTATCGGGTCAATGACAATGGATCAGTTAGTCCAATAGAGTTACAATAAGGTAAGTGATTACTTATATCCTAGTAGAGGTATAATTGTCTTATTGAAACTTCAATTTTAATTTCTCTTCTTTTTCTATTAGGTTATAAGGAATGAACCTGCTAAAGGAGTTTTTGCCATAATGAATTATCAAATAGCATCAAGTATAATTTTATTATTGTTCAATTTAATTTATTTATATAGATCCGATACTTTGTAACATGATATAATAAAACAGATTAATTGACAATTTTAATTTTTTCGATTTCTCCATATATTGCCTACCACAAAAGAAGATAAACCTTTGTATCATATAACTTATTTATATAGATAGGAAAACAAGTATTGACAGAGCGAATAACTCGCTTAATGTATTATTTATCGATTTAGTTTATAATTAAAATTTTGCAATGTAGTACCTTATGGTCGTATGAAAGTTGACACCACGAATAATAATTTCAATCAATCAGGTAATTGATTTTTTAGATTTATTTTATGTAAAGCAATTCTTGAAGCAAGTATAAGAACATGATTATAGTTATGTAAGTTCAATCAATTTTTTATGAATGTTGTGAAGATAGCTTGAAAAAATTATAAAACTATTCATGTATTAGTGTATAATTTGATTATTAATTTTATGAATAACTTTTTTTTTTTTTTTGTGATGCAGTAACTCATGATAAAATGGAACAATTTCGATCAACATGGTGACTTGTTTTTTAGGATTATGTTATATGAATAAATTATTTAAACGATTTTCATGATGGTATCAAATTGATGATGTAGGTTCAATCAATTTTTTATATAATTATTTGTTGGATAACTTTAAAAAAATTTAAAATTATTTATATATCTTCCTAATATTATAAAAATTGTAACATTCAGCTTTACTTAAATGTTATTATACAAACAAGTATCTTTCACTTGTTAAGAGAGGATAAGTGAAAATAACTTTTAATTTTTTTCTTTTTGGTTCTAATTCAAATTATGAATAAAATTTTTGTATTTATTTGTTTTAATAATAAATTATTTATAATTAATTTCTAATTTAATATTTTAATTTTACTGCTATTGAGTTATTAAGTTATTAGTTTAATTTTAAATTTTCTATCAAATAATATTTTGATTTCTAATTTTTAATATTTAAATTATTTATTTATTTAAGTAATACAATTTTGATATCCATTTTAATATTATCGAAATGATTTTCAACCAAGAATTTGGTGGTATTATATTTAAATATTTAATATAAAAAATAAATGTTAAAAATATTTTAATATTTGAATAAATTATATAATTCAAAATTTAAATAATCTTTTTAATAATATAAAATTCGTGACATTTACTTTCATTCAAATATTATTAAACAGCAAGTATGCTCTACTTGTAAGAAGAGAGCAAGTGAAAAGAAATTTTAATTTCTTTTTTAGTTTCAAGTTAAATTATAGATAGAACTTATATATTTATCTATTTTAGTAATAATTATTTATTTAAATTATCTATAACCGATTTCTAATTTAATTTTATTATTAAATATTTATTTTTTTAATTATCAAATAATATTTTGATCTCAAATTTTTAATATTTGAATTATTTAATTATTTAGGTGATGAAATTTTTGTATTTCAATATTATTGAAATGATTTTTAATTTAGAATATGATGGTATTATATTTAAATATTAATATTAAAAATAAGTTAAAAATATTTTAATATTTTAGTGAATTACATAATTTAAAATTTAAATAATTTTAATAATATATCCTCTAATTTTTAAATTGTAAACCACTTTAATAAATACTATATATCCTTATTTTTTTTTATAGAAATTATCTATTTCAAAAAAATTATTCAATAATATTATCTAAGCCTAATTTTCAATCTAAATTCATTAATAGACTTTAATTTAAATTATTTCTATGTGAATTAAATAATTTATATATAATAAGTAATTATATTTATATAAAAATAAAATACTTATCAATATATTATTAATAATATCTAATTATGATTTATTAGATAATGTCTATTTAAAAATTTTTACTTTTTAAATTTTCATGTTATCTTTAAATATCAAATACTAAATTTGATATTTTATAATTTCTCATTTTAAAATTTTTATCATTTTTGAGTACTTATTACAATTTCAACTTAAAAATATTTTTAAAACTTCATAAAAATATTTCTAAAATATATATTTTTAAAGATAATATATTAATTATAATAATGTATGAACTCTTATTTCTAGTATAAAATAGTTAATTCAATTTTTTTAAACAAAATAATTTATAAATAAATATACATGAGTATTAATATATTGAGAAAATATTTTTGAAGAGATAAAAAAATTCAAATGAGAAAATTAGATCATTTGAAATATTAATTAAACAACTTTATTAAACTAAAATAAATTAGTATTTTCTTACAATTAATATTTCAAATGATCTAATTTATAATTTAAATCCATATTATATAATTTTGTCAAATAATATTAATTAAATCCGTACATCATATGTGGTACAAGCTAGTTATTATATAATGATATTATTAATTTTGAAATCATTTTTTTTTTTTGTGATGCGGTACTTCATGGTAATATTGAGGTTGATACCGCGACCAATTTTGATCAAACAAGGTAAGCTGGTTTATATATATATATATAACTATGTTATATGAATAAAAAATACAACTTTCATGATTATATATATTGTAGTTACAAGATACAATTATTTGATTCACTTAATGTAATATTTATTGATTTAGTTTATAGTTATTTTTTTATTTTTTATTTTTTACAACGTAGTGGCTGATGGTCGCATGGAGGTTGACATCACGATTAATGATTTTAATCAATCAGGTAATTTATTTTCTAGAATTATTTTATACAAGCCAATTCTTGAAGTGGGCCTTAGAACATAATTATGGTAGCGTAGGTTCAATCAATTTTTTTATATAATGATTTATTAGATAAATTGAAAACAATTATAAAATTAATTATATATCAATGGAGAATCTTATTATTAATTTTTTTATGATGCAGTAATTCATAATAATTTGGAGGTTGATATCATGAAAAATTTCAATCAAAGCGTTTTACAATTATGTTATATGAATCATAAGTTGGAACGATTTTCATTATTATATCTAATTGATAATATATGTTGAATCATATTTGTCATAAGTATCTATAATAAAGAAGTAAACAATTTTCATGATTAAAATTCGAAAATTCGCACAAGTTTATGCATATGATAAATAACAGGATGAATGCAACAAGGTTGGTCTCATGTGATATCCAAAACATAACTTTGCTTATGTTGATTTGTTTGAATATAATTGAATTGTCCTGCAAAACAAAATGTTGGAGGAGAACTGCATGCGGCTGGAAATGTCGATGATGTAAAGATAAGGCTAATAGAAAAGAGAGAGCTACAGAAGTAGCAATGGCTATTATAATAGAAAGCCCAAATGGTTTATTCAATGAGTTGGTGAGATGATATTGATTTCAAGAGTATCGGAAAAGAGTTAGCTTGAGAGAATTCTTTGCAACGAATGGATCACAATGATTGAGTCTGAAAGGTTGTCATAGGTTCATAATCACCAAAGGAATTGCGTGATCATTTGTACAATAAAGAACATGATTAATTTAATGAAGATGGAAACACATGTAACTAGTTTGATAATTTGTTATAGACATTGTCATTTTTCTCCAATGATACTTGTGGAGTATTGCGTGTAATTTAGAGTACGAATTTATTTGTGATCAAAGTTATTAGAAATGAGTCTTAAATTATAGAAGTCATGAATCATAAGATATTGTTCTTTATTTGATAATAAAATAAATTAATCACATAATTAGAAATGAATAATAAATATCAGAATTTAATTCAAAGATTTTAAATTATAAAAATTTAATTAGAAATTAATCAAATCAGTACGTGTCCTCATCAGTTGGATAAGATAACTCTGTCATAGAAAGCGAAACCATAAGGAGGAGTTATTGGCACAGGCGCGGATTTGTTAGACTTTCCAGTTAGTGTCGCATCAATAAAGTAATTGAAAACTAATTATAAAGGCAATACGTTTGGCCCAATTGTGAAATGTGATCCAATGACTCAATAGTTTTACTTTTTGACATAGAATAGAATTATATGTTTGTTTCATTTCAAACAAGAAGCAGCACATGGCAAGTGCACTCACTCAAAGTAAACATAAACAAAATGAGCAAAAAATTACCTTTGATTGTTGGAAGCATTTAGTGGAACTGTATGATTATGTGAAAAGTTTTGTACATAAATCATGGGTAATCAATGTGAGATGAAGCCATTACTCACGTGTTTCTCAATATTGAAGTTCATCTGCATGTGCCTGATCGAAAT